>JAVLUX010000030.1:31557500-31687500 GCA_032164185.1 Moxostoma hubbsi | reverse complement strand
TATTTTGTTCACAATATTAGCCAAAAAGGAGTAAGTAATTACATTCTGCTAAAAACTAAAAATGTTGTCCCTGTAATAATGCCCACAGATGAAAAACGCATAGTAAGACTGATTGAGCATTAAGAAAGTAAATAGGGTCAAGTTTGAGTTCACTTCATACAAAAACTGATTTTGAGTTGAGCATAAGTGGGTGTTTGCAAGTAGGTGTTATTATGCTGTATTTACTGTATATGAGTTGGTGGATTGAAACACTTTGCAATACATGAACAAACTATACAGGCAAGCTTGAGAGAGTCAGTATAATAGAGATACAGTTAGGGTCAATTTATTGATAATCTGCCTTTGTCCTGAATTATTTTGCCTCACTCTCCTTATCAAACACATTCACAGACTTTTCACAAGCCTAATGTGTCTGTTTCTTCTTCAGAGAGATAATGTTGTTCCTCAGTGAACACTGAAATGATGCTCTAGGACTTTGTGCTTTCAAACAACAACCACTTAGGAAAATAAAAGCCCCTAACTCTGACAGGCTTTTCCAGGGGAGTGACCAAATATTCACTCGACGTTCTCTACAAGACCTGACAGCGCAGGCACAATGTTTTATTTACCACGTCCACTCTGTACTACCCTTCAAATTTGCGCTTTTCTCTATGGCTTTGTTCACACTGCAGAAACAATCAGATTTTTTTGACTGACTATTCAAACTGCGGGTTATATTTTGCCAGAACCTAGTTTCTCTCTGTTCAGACTGCAGTCACTTTTGCTAGCACGTTTACATTAATTGTCATAGTAACAATGCACCCTTGCACATGTTCATCATGAGTGAGTGTTTAGCAACGGCTATATTGCCTTTAAGTTTTCCGTATTTTTGCAGGAATTAAGATGTCCTGTGCGGGCTGTTTTCCTGTATTTTAGTGAGCAGCGAATCGTCACATTTTTAAAATGTTATGCTTTAGCTTGTCACGGCATCTAAAAAAATGGTGCTCCTGCACAAGACCCTGAAAAAACATCAAGATGCAGTGCAGCAATCAACTGTTTTGAGCATGTTTACATAGAAAAACAATAAAACAAATTAGTTGAACCTGGTTGAAATAATGCCACAACTGAGGGGCAGTTGTAATTTGTGGTCAAATTACTTTCACCCAATAAAATTTAAAATGATTGATGTTTATTTCTTTCTTTGTTTAAATTTTATTTTATTTTTTTAAATGAATGCATTTCAAGTAAAAAGTTGTGGCATAAAGTGTGACCACAGTTGAAGTAACTGCAATAAACACAGACCATAATTGTATTTGTTTCTGTTTATCTGGTTAACGATGCATTTGAGACAGGTTAAGACAGCTATCTGCCCAGCTGCTCAGCTGGACGTTAAAGGTGAGCTGTGCTCATTCATGTAATTGCAGTATTGAGCATGTGTGCCTAAATGGAAGTTTTATGACCGAGAATCGTTAGACATCACTTCCTGGACACTGATAGGTAATGGAAGGATGCTCATTTTATTTTCTAAAAGCTCTCTGCTGTGGTGTAGCCATTAGTAAAAGAGGGCTGTGTTATAAAGTAGAAAACAACACTTGGGTAAATGGAAATGAAAACGGGCCGAGGACAGAACCCTGAGGGACACCACTGATATATTTCACACTTATCATCTCTTCTCCTAAAATGTAATTTAGTGTTTCTTAGTTGGCCAAATTTCTACTGTTGCATTGTACTTAAGAATTTTGATTTCTATGGACAGTTCACCCAAAAAATGAAATGAATGTCATAATTTACTCACCCTCATGTAATTTCAAACCTGTATGACTTACTCTCTTTAAAATAACACAAAAGGAGATGTTTTAATGAATATTGTGGACTGTCTTTTCAATACAATGGTAGTTGATAGTGACTCACATTAAAGCCTAAAAAGGACACAAAAGAATAGTAACACACATCGTTATAAGCCAAGTCTTCTGAAGACATACAATACGATTTTGTGGGAAACAACCGGGGATTTAAGTCATTTTCAGAGAAAATCTTGACATCAATTACACATTAATGAGCCACTGAAATGAAAGGCTTCTCTCACAGCAGTTTAATAAAAACTTCATTTAATTTATTACAACACTGTATAGTATCTTCTTTTGAAGTTCATCCTTTAATAATCTGGCTTCATGTACAGATCATCCAAACATTTGTGAAGCATTTTGCAGTTTTCAATACATTGGTAAAAGCTTCAAAATTACAAAGATGTTATCTATCTTTCTGAAATAGTTATTTTGTGTCGCTGTCATAACGTGGTGGCCAATTTCAGCTTATTGCGGCCCATTTGGACCGTTTCGCGGCAGGCTCAACTGGGAAAATTCCCGAACATCCTATTGGCCAGTCCATGCCTGACACAAGCTCAATTATTTCATTATATGGCTCAGTTTTACATTTTTTGTGTTGAATCTTGGGCCAAAGGAAAGGAGATGTAAGATTATCATTATTACGACCAGCTCATGGGTTTGTGGGAACCAAGGCAAAATCCTCACAACGGGGTCCCACCAGTTCAAAATTGTCATAACTTTAAATCATCTAAAGAACCACTACAAATAAGATGAGTGGAATTTTTTTTCTGGAAAACACAAAAAATTAGCACTTTATAGCTCAGGCAAATAACATGTCCAAGAACTTTTTTTTTTCTTTTACCCCAACATCTAGATGTTAGTTTAAAATGTACATGAAAGTAGACGAGAACGTGTATTTTAGGTACTGTGACAAGTCAGCATTTTTTCACCATTTTCCTTAAATATTTTAAGATCACCTTTAAAAAAAAAAATCCCTCCCTATAATTACATATAAACTAGTGTCTCATTTGATATGGGGTCAAGGAAACATAATTACGTTTATTATCAGGGCTGGACTTGTAATCTGGCATACTTATGCATTTTCCCGGTGGGTCGACGCACTTTGGGGGCAATCAGGGACGGACTGGTCATCGGCAGAACCGAGTGAGCCGGTGGGTCGGCCGCGAAACGTGCTGAATGGGCCGCGATAAGCTAAAATGGGCCACCGCTTTATGCGGAATGGACCACAAAATGGCGGCGTGATGTGCAGAAAAGGACAGCCCCCCCACGCTCAACAATTTTGGGCCAGTTGCCATGTACAATCCCAGGCCGATTTCTCTTACCAGTCCAGCCCTGTTTACTATAATATATTATAATATATATAATATATTAGCTATACAAGATGTTGTTTAAAATAGTTAAAGAAACAATTTTACATCGCAGGACACAGCAGACAATGCTTGAAATGTAATGACAGTTACTCACATAACTATGTGTAAATGTTTACTGCAAAACAATCAATAAAAACTTTTAAAACACCAGTTCAAAAGGTATAGCAATGTGCTATATATTTATACATAAATATGTATAAATATCTATAAATTATACATATCTCTCAGACAGATCTTTGCAGATAGGCTAGTTTGTATGTTTTGCCGATTCATTTCACATATTTACAGTCTGTGGGAGTTTTTTTTTTGGATCTTTATACAGTGACGCCATTGTCTGAATTCCTTATGCAGATTATTCTTGAGAAAACATGACAAGCCCTATGACTTGACAAGCGTACTGTTCGCAGCTTTATTGTATTTGTTGTAACCTGCAGTTATTTGTTAAGACCACGGTCAAGGAACTGCACCATAAGTGAAAGTCAATTTCAAAATAAAATTCTTTCATGTTAACAATGTTTATTGATTATTCATTTATTTATGGGGCTTTCATGGGCGGCCACTTATATTGCCGTTAGGACGGGCCGTTCCTGATCATTATTTATTTTTACTTTTGTAGCAGCGGCCCGTCCACATTGCCCAGAGGTCCACCGGGAAAGCTCCCGATGGCCAGTCCGCACCTGCTAACAGATATCCATCGTAAACATAAATGATACAGATCCAAACCTGGAGTATCACTGATGCTAAAATTCCTTGGCACATCTCAAGAGCATGTGTGAATGAACAGCCACCTGACTCTGCTTTCACACCATCAGGGTTCACAAAGGGAAGAGGTCAAGAAACAGATGGTCACAAATGTGAAACCACATGGAACCCCAATGTTGAAATTCAAACAACTCAAACCACATTGAGCTATCCAGACTGTAACCAGCACATGATTTATGAAAGTCTCCAGCAGTTCACATGTGTTTGCCAGGCAATCAATGACACTGACAGGAGAATATTCAGTCCATACCAAACCCAACAAATAACAGAAACAATCCAAGTGATAAAAGAAATGCTTCTGTTTTACTTACACCGTGTACTGACCAGGTGCAATGCGACAAGCAATTTGTCAGTTCACGTTAATTGTTAATATTTCTGCGTGAAGTAACACAATGTCCAATACAACACTGGTTAGCACAAAAACTCATATTAACAGGAAAGAATTTGGAAGAGGGCCACCATCCATTCAGCAATCATGAAACACTTTTTGGCACCCAATTAAATTCACCACAGAGAGTCTGTTCTGCCCTGGGTACTGTTGACACTCTTGCGAGTTGATAGTGTTCTGAGAGTAAGTATAGGCTTTCTGTTCCTAAAACATCACTAATGGAGTCTCAAGTGTGTGTGCTTTTACTGGGGCCCTCACTGCTGACAGGTTTACAGATACACTGCTCAAAATTGATTGCTTAAATGAGTATTAGGAACTGTAGACATTACTATTATTAGATATATTACAGATATCTCTAGACAACACCCTTTTGGGTGCAGTTCTGGTGAATAGTCATCCAGTATGGAGTTTACTAAATGCAATTCTGTGTGTACAGAATATATGTGTGTCCTGCCCAAATTCCCCCCATATGCCCTTATCAATCATGGCCTTCTAATAATGCCATACCTGCCAACACTCCTGATTTTACCAGATTCCTCCTGCTGAACTCCCGATTTACAATTTCTCCCGATGAACTCACGATTTTCTGCATCCACACTTTGCTCATCAGAATGTAGTATTAGACCTCCATGTAGGGTTGCCACCTGTCCCTTAAAATACTTGATCGTCCCATATTGAAACATGAAAGGATACATCCAGTTTCGAATCAATACGGGATGCAATTTGTCCCGTAAGCTGTTCAGATGGTGTCTTGTCGAAATTGTTCCAGACTGTTAATATTGATATAAGTTGGACATTTTTCATACGGTGTTGTGCTGAAATGGGCTAATACTATGGAGGGTGTAGTAAGGTACTGTCTGAAAAGTCCACACATTGTACTAAAATTTGGATTTGTTTTTCTTTATTTTTTGAAAAACAGGAGCTTCAATATAAATGTTCAATACGATGTACAAAATTACACATATCTATCAATGTATGAAAACAATCACTATGTCATAAATACAAGAAGTACAGTTGAAGGAAAAATAAATAAATATTTAAAATAAAGTAAATAAGAAAACAACAACCTTAAAATGCATATAAACCAACACAGACGTATCCATAAAAGAACATAGGGAAGATAAATAATCGAAGAAATAAAAATAATTATATTGGCTCAGGAAAGTTCTCAGCATAAAAGAAAGGATATAGACTACACAGTTTATTATTAATAACGCAAAAAGCATTTATTGCTAAAACTGTGAAGGGTGTGGTAAGGGACCATCTGAATACATGGTCAATTTCTTGGTATTATTAATCCTCAATATAGTATTATTGACCAGAACTGTCACTCACTCTACTCCCAATCTCCCTATTTTTCACAATCCGATGTTGGCAGGTATGATGTAATCCCCATCCATGAATTGGCTATTTCTCTCTACTCTCTCCTCTCCACTAACACCTGGTGAATGGTGAGCATACTGGTGCACTTTGGCTGCTGTCGCATCATCTACGTAGGTGGATGCTGTAATGTTTAATATGTGTGTTCTTGTGTTAATTTTGTCACCTATTTTTAATTTAGTCTTAGTCTTATGCCAAATGTCCTTGTTAGTTTTAGTCATATTTAGTCATTCACATATCTTTTTTTGTTAGTCAAGTTTTAGTCGACTAAAAGTCTCGTCATTTTAGTCTAGTTTTAGTCAAAAGAAAACTCAATATATCTTAGTCAAGTTTCAAAACATTTTAGTCTTTTTTTAAATAAATTATTTCTGAGATTAATTCTGAGATAACCATTTCAGTCAATAATGTTTCACACATCTCAAATATTGGTTAAATGTCATAATTACCTGACAAAATACACTTGTTGAATGATTTGTTGAATTCACTTTGTTAAACATGGCTGGTTTTCTGATTTAAGAGACACATTCACAAATGATGAACTTGTTCTGAAGAGTATTTTATTAAGCAAATAAGTTACATAAAATATATATAACCTGCATAATGTATGTGCCACAACACCAGAGCTAACTGGTTAATTTACAGCGTAGATGCCTAAAATCAGCATTAGCTTATGAGACGTATATTTAAGTTAACTTCCCTGAATGTGTGGGTGGTTAGCCTTTAGATGTCGCTTAAGGTTGGTGGTGTTTTTCCCGGTATTGTTTATCCGCAGTGCTTCCCGTCAGTTATAATGACACATTCTGACTTTTTGTCAATATCATTGTACCTAAAATGCGACCAAATATCAAGCCTCTTCCTTCCACCTAGCATGTCGTCGGCGCTCGTCGCGTGTTCGCCACTGTCTATGATTGTTGTGTTCTTGCTCCATGTAGTTTCGTGTTGCAGCCACAGGAGTATGAGACCTGTTGTAACCGTTACTAGAGCAACAGCGCGAACTCATTCAGAATATTTTGAAGGCGTAACAGCTGAATATTAAATCTCATGATGAAAAAGTAGAGACGATTGTATACGAAAATGAAGAGAGATTTTATCTTAGTTTTTATTTTATGCAAAACATTTTAGTCTCGTCTTTTTTCGTCAACAATAATGCATGTTAATTTAGTCTTAAGCCCTATTCGCACGAGATTAGTACTATCTGGGGACCTCCTGTGATTCAGAAATTACCCCACCACATCTGAATTTCGTGTGGCGCATTCGCACGGGATAAGCGAAGCCTGTGATTTTACTCAAAATTACTGACTTCGCGCTCTCCTGGAACCCGGATATGACGTCAAGGCTTTGCGTACATCTGCTTCCTTGTTTCTCAACATGGCTGCTAGTGCTAAGAAGAAAACACGACATTGGACGCGGGAAGAGACACTCTGGTGTCGCACTTGTGGTGGTTTTCAGTTTTTTCTTTCTGCAAATTGTATATGGTGTATAGCGATATGACCCAGCGCCCAAAACACTGTCAAAACACTCCAACGCACCCTCCATTCTTCGCGAAAGATAATGGGCGCAAAAGAAAAAAATACCTTGAGAAAAAAAATCCCCGCCAAATCCTTGCCAAATCACAGAGATGCCGATTCGCACGGGACTAATATTATCACAGGACCTACGTTTTCGGGGAAATATGGTAGGTCATTTGCGGGGGAATTTTTACTTTACAAATTACAGACATGGCCGATTCGCACGGGATTAAGATCACAGACAAACTCCGCAATTATTACAAATGACTAGAGGTCACCAGGTAATACTAATCCCGTGCGAATAGGGCTTTAGTCAGCGTTTTTGGACATTGGTGCAGTCTCGTCATCGTCTCGTCTTAGTCATGGAAAAAAAGGTCGTTGACGAACATATTTAGTCTCGTCTCGTCTGACGAAATTAACACTAGTGTGTTCATGTATTTCATGTCTTTCATTTTGAAAAGTTGGTTCCTGTTCATGTCATGTGGTTCCCTTGTCATGTGATTTCATGTTTCCCTCCATGTTCATGTGTCTTGTCATTAGTTTATTGTTTCATTAGGTTGTTCTAGTTTATCATTGGTTTTAGTTTATTGGTCTTGTTATCTTGTTTATAATTCTGTCTGTTCATTGGTTAACTTGCTATTGGTTTACCCAATGTCTGTGTATTTAAGCCCTCGTGTTAGTGGGATTAGTGAGCTAAAGCACATAACTATTCATCAGAAGGTCGCTGGTTCAATCCCCACAGCCGCCACCACCATTGTGTCCTTGAGCAAGGCACTCAACTCCAGGTTGATCTGGGGGGATTGTCCCTGTAATAAGTGCACTGTAAGTTTTAGATAAAAGCATCTGCCAAATGCTTAAATGTAAATGTCTATACATTCTGAATATTTGCACCGATTACCATTGTACCATGTCTGCCAACCATGCTGGCGCAAACATCATCTGCAGCCTAAACCTTTCGTCTGGAAGTTTGGAGTGGATGCACTTGGCTATATTGAAAAGTTACATGATGCTCCCTTGATCCCTTAGTGGATGACTTAACCTCCAATGTGCTGTCTGTCTGAACTGGTCTCAGATCAGTTCAAAATGCACTGCACTGCATATAAAGCTTCTGAAAGCAACATTTTTCAGATTTTGGATGAACCCATTGATTCTCAATGTGATAATGCACAGTGAATATAGGATTTCTACAGGACTAATAGCCCTATATTCCACTTCCGTGATCATTGTTTAACAGCGTGCTGTTTCACGATAAATCGATTAAAATTTTAAAATGGCCTATCGGATGAAACTAGAGAATCTAGTCTTTTGACTCAAACAGGTTTCAATGTAAAACTTAATGAGGTTTCTTATCAGATGTAGTTTTGTTGGTGTTGCTCCCAAAGTCAAACTTCACTGAGATCAGCCCTATGTTGTTTTCTCACATAACTCAATGTGTGTCGAAAGTTTAACCCTTTAATGACAGCCCTGAACTGAAATCCGTCCATTTACTGTAAATTAAATTAAATTATACATAGCGTATAGCGAAGACAAAAAACCCAGACCATGCGAGGACACGAGGTTGCACAAGATTAAACAGGTTAACAGAATAATTGATTTTATAAAATGGTGCTTTTATAAAATTGTGAGCTTCACATTTCTGTTTTTAAACCCTCCAAAAATTGGCCCCATTCACTTCCATTGTAAGAGGAAGCTTTTTTGCAAGTTAAGCTAAAAAAAAAAAAAAAAAAAAGAAGCTGTCTATTTTGAGTTTAACCTGTATCAAAGTCAAAATATTCCTTTAAGTTTTGGAACATGTTTGAAACAACATGAGGATGAGTAAGTGAGGAAAGAATTTTAATTGTTGTCTGAATTATACCTTTTATTTATGTGGATTGAAATGTCAAAAATCATAATATTTCAGTCAATATTATTGAAATACAGGAAATAATACTGCATTACAGTAATAAGTATCTAAAATTAAAATGTACGGATACATTCCAGTAATACAATTTTGATTTATTGCAATAAGTATTAGGAGGGAAAATGTGCTTAATTGTCATGAAAATAATGCAATCACAATACTAAAAATGGTGGTCTAAACACAGGTGTAATTTATGCAAAACATAATGTCTCATTTCTCTCTTTTGATTTTGTTTTAAAATACGATCAGGATATGTTCTTGATAGGTTTCTTAAAATTCACCCATACATGTTTACGTGAGAAATAAAGTCCAAGTTACAGAGTGGCGAAACAAAAGAAAGAAATAAAGAAACAGGAAGAAAGTGATTTAGAACGAAGGGGGGGTTACTTACGAGACCTGTCCCCTTTCCATCTCCACCCACCCTTGCTTCGCCCCGACTTGTCCCCATCCCAGCAGAGCCCGAGCGCTGTCCAGACCCCCAAGAGAAGGAGGGTGTTGGGTACCACCAGCCCTGCCTTCATTTCAGAACGTCTCGAGTATAAAATCCACAGTGAGGAGACACACACTTTCACATCACACACAGTGACACACACTCACAGTCCTCTTCCAAAACCTTCAGAGGTGTCTGCAAAATCAGCTGAGGTACTTTAATTCCAGAAGACGAGAGAAGAAATACAGGATTCAGCAGCGGAATTTAGATTTTACATCCTGTCTTCCACCAGTCACTTCATAATATTTACAACTACACCAGCAGAGAGCCCTGACCAGCCTCTCTAGATAAAGTTCCAGTTGAAATCCAATTCGAGAGTCAAAAAGGAGTTGTTCAGTGCTTGGTAGGTGCTGAATAGCATGGCCAGGTGTCAGAGAGATATCGGCACAAGACTTCTCCTTCAGAGAGCAGTGGCAGTCCCTATTACAGTTCCTTCACTTCCCTTCCTCTGCACATCACAAGTACCAGGGAGAGGATTGTGTTGATATGAAAACAGCAGATAAATCAGGAGTGGACTGTTCAATCCTGCAGCCTCTGCAACTGAGTGTCGGAGGGGGTGATGGAGAGAGAGAGAGAGAGAGAGAGAGAGAGAGAGAGAGAGAGAGAGAGAGAGAGAGTGGGTGCATATGTGCAGGAAAGGAGAAGTCATTTCAAGCTAACAAGTGGCAAATATTCCATAAAGAAAAAACATTCCGGGATCATTAATAGTTAAGCTCAACCAACAGCATTTGTGGATAGCACTGTGTGAGACCAAGTGCAAAAATGAAATGTTTATGAACTGATAATCTGCCATTTTACTTGTGATTTGTTTGAAAGGATATAAAAGTCATTGCTGTTGTAGCTCCTCTTATCTTCACCAGATAACTGCCATGTACAATGCGCCATGTACATATACAACGGGCCGTGTAAAAATGTTTTTTACAAATGATAAACCTGTTAAAAAAGAAGGTTTTAAAACAGGTTCTCCTTACACTCCTTCAGTCTTCCATTGATTGATAAACAGATACATTAGTATCACCCAGGGCTGGCAATCTGGCATATCGGCCATTTTCCCGGTGGGCCGACGTACTTTGGGGCTGATCAGGGGTGGACTGGCCAGAAGGATAACAGAGCGGCTGGTGGGTCAGCCGCAAAACGTGCCGTATGTGCCAAGATAAGCAAAAATGAGCCGCCACATTATGCAGAATGGAGCACAAAACGGCGCCGCGATATGCAGAAAAGGACAGCGAACCCAACCCAAAACCACCCCACCACCCCCCGCCCTCCATCTACAACTTTTGGGCCAGTTGCCATGTACAATCCCGGCCCGATTTCTCTTCCCAGTCCAGCACTGGCACCACCCCAAACGCACACCATTGGTTGATCGAATGTTGCTATGTCAGGCTGATCGGTACGCTCAAACAAACATTAAAATGTTGCAAGACCCAGTTTTACACTTCTGGGGCAAAATAAATCTACAGATGGCATACATATAGTTGTCTATACACATTAAGCTGGAATTGGTGAAAGTATTTTGTAAAGAAGTTCAAGGTTACGGGCAAGGAAGAGGCGAGAAACCGGCTTAACATATAAATGATAGTTTTAATGGTAAACTCAAAAGACAAACACATAAGACAACGGACGTCCATAATTGAGCTCTCTCTCTCGATCGCCGTCTGCGAGTGGCCTTTATCCCTCTTGACGGCTTAATTAGCCTAATACGGGACCGGGCGTGCGTAATCACGCGCCGGTCCCGCCCTCCACCGTGCCACATATTTTAATAAGTCAAAAACTCCAAATACACATCACCTTACCTAAAAATAATGTTACATATTGGTAAAGTCAACTTCTGTTGTTTTAAATGTGCTATATAAATAAAGGTTGACTTGACTTGAATAAAATCAATTTAGAGGAATTTCAGCTCATCCTTTTGATCAGCAAATGAAATAAAAATGAGAGGGACATCACCTTCTAGATCACCTTTTAGATCCTTTATGGTGCTTGGCGATGTTCTTACCCCCTTCTTCATTTATTGATAGATTGAAAATATGTGGAAACAGTAAATGAGCTTACATTAGCGGCTGATGAAGCCCTACTTTGATGAAAGTTTAATGATTACTCCTACCATGTAATTACTTTTATGAGGAAGGTAAGGACCCTGCGGCCTACTTAGTTACCATAGATGCCACATTACCATTATATTACCATTTGCAAGTAATAGAGCAGTTTGAGAACAGAAGTGCCTACAAGGCAGGTGAAAAGAAAAGTCATAACATTTTAAAAAGTACCCAATGTGCAGCATATGATATTGTATGGATCTGCTTAATGTAGCAACAAACTGAGATAGAAATGCTCCAATTGCATAGTTTTGGAAAAAGTGGCTGCCTAATTCTGATCCAGGATGCTTAATGAATCGTGATCAAGAATGATTGTTAATATACTGTATAAGACGTTCAGAGGTCTAGGATTTATATAAAAGTTATGAAGATGAATGTGAGCAAAGGAAATAAGCCGTCCTCTTAAACAAGGCAATCTGTTGTGAATGAATCCAGAAAGTGACTAGACACACATTTCTTTGCCAAGTTAATTGGTGTTTAAAAAATGCCCTGAAATGAAACTGTTCACCTACTTTTGATGTAAACTGTGTCTCGTGGAGAAAAAAAAAACCTGGAAGCAATAAGTGAAACAGCGCTATGCTACAAAAGCTGCTGGCTTATTCTTCAGCTGACCTTGTCCACAGATGTGATTTAGAGATGCTCAATTTGCAGCACACACAAAAAAAGAGCAAATGGAGCTCTAGCATCCACACCCTACCTTCAATCTCATTCCCCTGGCCATCCCTCCTTTTACAATCCATCATCAGCGCTTTAAAAAATACATATGATCCATTTTTTTTTTTAGACTTTTCCAAACATGAAAAACACAATATTAAAATCCCCTGATATTTCCAGATTATCCATGCAAGTGGAAACATTGCATAATTAAAGTTCATAAAACAATATTTCTTAGCATTAAGTATTTAATGGCTTACACTGCTATGATACACAAAAATATGCTAAGACATCAAACAAATTTAATGCTAAACATCTATTATGCTAAACAATGCCACAGTCACATTTTTAATCTTGACTCTCTCATCCCAAGACTTAGAAGCTACACTGCTAGCTCACTCAAAAAGCAACATCTAAAGGTTAATAAATCATCAGTCAAATGTCAGGAAAGGGTCCCGCCATCACAACTGATATGCCCTGGAGAGCCCACACTACACTAGCTCTGATCCTCAATCAATCAAGTTCATCCCTCCCCTCAGAACAGGTGAAAAAGATCCAGAGAGCTTGAATCAATTAAGAGCTGATGTGGGCTGAAGGTTAATGCATGCAAGAGCAAGAATACAGCAGCCATTACTCATGAACTGTGCTGGGTAATCAAGAGGATTGTTAGCCATCACAACATATAGAAAGCATTTCTTTATCATTTAGGGACAAAGGCGCAGGTCACCTTTAGCTATTTTTATACTGTAAACTGCAACAATAGAGAATACTTCTAAGAGCTTTAAACACAATGACTGTGACTCTCTACTGTATGAATAAAACCCCGTGGAATCATGGGGAATCATGTTTTGAGGGTTTCGATTTTTTGAGATTTGGAGCTTTTAATGCATGTCTGTTAGCTTTGTTTGACATCTATATGCAAGTATACCACAAACCTTTTCTGCAATTTTTTTTTTGGATATGAATATGAGTGCAAGATGAGACCTACAGTAAGAATATTTGGCCTACCAATTAAAGGAGCCCCTTAAAGGACAAAAAGGGAATGGATATTCTGAAACAGTTTTGCATTCCCTTGCAATAATTATGGGTTCCCTTGTCATAGATTTATCCATCCCTTATGCAAAATATGGCACTACAGTAACCAAAGTTGCCATAAACCATAGTAGCCACAATGAACCATAGTTTTACTACAGTAACTATAGTTTTACTATGGTACTGGTAGTATTAAATAATAGTAACCACAAAATTTACCATGGTTTTACTACAGTAACTACGTTGTACCATGATAGTAAAACCATACCAATAATACAGGGAAACAAATGGAAATAAAAGCCAATCATCCTGTTAAAAAAAAAAAAAAAACATGGTCACTACAGTCACTTTTCACAAGGATGAATAAATGTATTTCTCCCTTTAAGAATCCATACATTAAAAAAATACATGGCATGACACAACACTAGACTGATGACTCGTCCTGAAAGAAGTGTATACTATTCCTCTGCTTGTCTGATAAATCCTGCCTTGTCTTCTTGTCTTAAAATAGACCCAGAACCCCTTCTCACCTACACGGGATCACAGTGTGCAGACACAGCCTAATTTATTCTGCCATCGCTGCACGAGAGGCCTGAAAAACGGACAGTGTTGTTTTGACAGCATCACTTAACTGTTCTGTACTGGGTGATGGTAATTACAGCTGGAGGAGTGTTTCTGCGTCATGACGAAAGTGAACAGATTTACAACTAAATTCCTTGCTTGCTCTGTGTATGTGCTTGCGTGAGATTTTATTTACTTGACAGTAATTCTCTAAAACTAATGAGAGTAATAAAGAAAATTCATTACGGAAATTGCTCTGATTCTATATAAGTTTATAATATTTTTCTGTCTTGCAGTTTCTCTGTACAACACATTAATTTGACCAGCAGAGGACAGTGCTGACAAAGCAGTGCCTCACAGAAGAGAAATAAAGCTTTAATACTATATATATATATATATATATATATATATACACACATAGAGGGTTGGGAGGGTTACTTTATGAAATGTATTCCACTACAGATTACAGAATATATGCTGTAAAATGTAATCTGTAACATATTTAGTTAGATTACTCTAGATCAGTAACATATTCTAAATACTTTGGATTACTTCTTCAGCACTGGTAGATTTTTTCACTTGTTTTGACTATAAAATCTCTGCCAGTACAGTAAGACAAAATACACATGTTAAAAATACATTCTCTGAAAACCTAAATATCTTATGCAGTGTTGTTTCTAAAACACGATAAACCTAAAGGATTTTATTATATTTTTACAGGAAAACAATACAAATATTATTATCAAGAATATGATTTTTGCCCTAATATCAAAGGTCTTACTAGAAAAAAAAGAAATTATGATCTAATGTGAATTTTCTTAATAAAAATATGATCGTGCTTGGTAACATATGCATGTAAAATGGCTAGAAATAGCATTTTAGCTTAGCGTTATTAACACAAGGTTTATTTCTATGTCTTGTGCTCCAAACTTACTTCAAACGTGCTTCTCTGTCTGCTCGTATGAATGTAACACATCATCAGAAAGTGTTTCACCGCTGTTCACTTTGGATCGCATCATTTATATGTGTAGATGTTTTCTATCTGAAAGGACTAAAAATTAAATGAAACAAATGACAATAAAATGAAAAGAAATCTCTTCAGTAATCAAAATACAGAATACAGTTACTTATATTTTGCATTTTAAATACATAATCCCGTTACATGTATTCAGTTACTCCCCAACCCTGTATGTATGTATATATATATATATATATATATATATATATATATATATATATATATATATATATATATATATATATTAAAGTGAATGGTGACTGAGGCTAACATTATGCCAAATATCTCCTATTGTGTTTAATGGAAGGAAGTTTAGAATAACATTAGGGTGAGTAAATGAAGACAGAATTTCAGAAGAGGAGAAGATTATCAGAGAACATTGACTTAAATTTCGATCCGTCCTCACACAAAGCTATTATATGATTTTGAATGACAAAGGATACAGCACACAAGTCACATTAACTACTTGTGTGCTGCTTGACAACCGAGGACGCTACAGTATGAACTCATTTTATAGACAAAATGTGCACAACAATTCTTCACAAATGTTTTCCCATGAAAAATAAATAATAGTGTGCAAATTTTGAATAACATGAGGTTGAGAAAATTATGACAGAATATTTGGAAATGCATAAATTTGACCAGCAGCAGAGGACAGTGAGTGTTGAGATGAAGGCAGTGTCAGAATAAAGGAAACGAAGAGAAAAAAAAAAACATTTCGAATTTATTATAAAAAGTTCTTCCCCCATACCTACAGTGTATGTGCTTTAAGGATGCTTAAAAGTGCCAATGTCAGAAGCAGCAGCGCCTGTTTTGAAATAACTGTGCTGAAGCTAAATGAGGAGACCAGTCCTAAATAAAATAAAAGAAAAAAGGCTTGTCAGACTTATATCGCTATATTCATTCAGACAAAAGTAAGAGGAAATCATGCAATCTCTTTAAACTCTCTGAATCTTTAGAAATGGCTGAAAAATACACTTCAGTGAAACTTTTTTGTCCCAGTAGAGCCAAATGCAAATATCCCTTCAAAGATCCCCTTTGAACATAAATGCCTTGGGTTCCACAAAGTTTCATGTTCATTGAAAGGCAATTGAAATGACTATGTGCTCTCTAAAGAACTTTAGTATATTAGCCTGTCTACCCTTTGTACTTTCAAAATTGGCCACAAGAGAGCAGCATCTTCTTTGCCGATAGACAAGACACAAATACCTAAACAAAGGACATACATTCCTGATATTTGGTATAACTGCTGGGATTGTAGTATTGCACCCAAAGATATGTAATAAAATATAAAAGAGCATATTTAGGACACAAGAACCTAACCACAATATGCACCACCAATATAAATATATATATACCTATTTTAGGAATACACACACACACATTTTAACAGCTTAAATTGTATTCCCAAATGGGCAAGCTCTAATTTTAAGAACTAGATAACAAGTAGCTAAATTAAATTCGTCATAGTTATCACTGGGATATCCGATACCAAAACATCTGACTCATAATTAATAAATCCACTTCTGAACAACCGCATACCACAATAACCTGACAAGAACTGTTCCTTCATCGACCAACAGAGGGCAGTGCTGCCTCACATTCACCAGATGGTTAAATCCCTATGGAAGCCCCGAGCTTTACCTCAACCTTAAACAGGCATTCATTGAGTTTCATTGGGACTAATTAGCATCCTCCATCTAAAAAGCAAAATGTGAATGACTGATGCAGTTTGTTTTCAAATTAACATCCAAAATGGATCCTATAGCACATGCAGCAACTAAGTGGGATAAGTAAATACCCAACCATCCATAATGCAAATACCCTGGGTGAACTGGAAAACAGAACTCTGATGATGTTTGTCTGACGGTGACCTCACTTTCATTAATAAGCCTGTAAGCCTTCAGTTTCTCCAGAAGGACTAAAGGAATCATCGTTGTGTGGATCAATGGAGCGCTACGTCGAGAGCAAGATCTTAACACCCCAAGACAGGATTAGTTCAGCCGCAGTGAATGAGGGAACTGAGATAAAACGTTGATCCTAGAGTTTCAATAATAAAAAAAAAGGAGGAAACAAATTACTACATTTAAATCCATTTACCTCATGATATCCCAGATGTGTATGACATTCTTTTTTTCTGCAGAACACAAATGAAGATTGTTGAAAGTATATCTTCACTCTGTAGGTCATACAATTCAAGTGAATGATGACCAAACGTTGAAGGTAGCATAAAAGTAATGCATATGACCTCAGTGGTTTAATCCTTGTCTTCTGAAGGGATCCAATCGATTTTGGGTGAGAAAAGACCAAAATATATCACTATTATCATTGTACATATTTCCATTGCAGTCTTTAGGCACAATCATGATTGATTGATTGAATCATGCAAGGAAGTGTAATCGAGCTTGAAATCATGATCGCCAAGGAGATTGCAATGCCAAGGTTTATAGTAAAAAGGGAGTTATATTTTGGTCTGTTATCGCCCAAAACCAACTGGATTGTTTCAGGAGACATAGATTAAAACAAGTCGTATGGATAACTTTTATGCTACATTTATCTGTTTTTGGAGCGTCAAAGCTTTGGTCACCATTCACTTGCATTGTATGGACCTACAGAGCTGAAATATTCTTCAAATAAATCTTTGTGTTCTGCAGAGAAAAAAAGTCATACACATCTGGGATGGCATGTGGGTGACACGTTCCTCGTCCTCCCTGACCTTGCACAGGGTCTGTGCAAGTAGGCGCACTGGGGGGAATGCATAGCGTTTAGTTATAAATTAAATCTCCTTTCTGTGATCCAATATATGGTGGCCATAAAATTAGGATGGCCAGATGTCCTGTTTTTCCCAGGACGGTCCCTTATCTAAGCACTTTTTTGCTAGTGTCCCCAGTTATTCTGTAAAAATACGTGTTTTGTCCCTTATTCCTCTCTCCTAAAATTTTCCTGCTTTCTCAGTCACGTTAGTATTCTAATCAAAGTTAGCCAAGCATACGGCTTGTAAAACCAATAAAAATCACACTGTGTTATTTGAAGTACATGATTGGATTAAACTATCCAACCAAAATCCCTTATTAATAGACGTCCAGTTAGTGAACGGATTGAAGAGTCAGTTTTAAAGAGCAAATAGATGAAATTGAGGCTGGAAAAATGTCAAAGAAGTGTGCATGTACATTTAATGAGGATCTTCAATTAGAGTTTAAATCTCTAAAAAAGGAGTCACAGACAGAGCCTAGTAAAGTGAGGTGTGAGATTAGTGGAGCTCGCTTTTCCCTCGCCCATGGAGTCCGTACCGACATCACGCAGCGTATGTGTAAAAGTAAGTGTGCCACAACATGTTAGCGATTTTTGTGTGAAGCAAAGTTCCGCATCTGTCAAGGTGCATTGTGTGAAAGTGAAGGACTTTTTGCTTATCATTCTGTGTGCACGGCCATAGCTTTCCACATTCATGACGTGAGAAAAGTCTTGCAAGTAAGACTGGAGGAATCATTTATACCCTTTGACCTTAAAAAGCAGTTGGATGCCCTGGTTGAATCTGGTGACATGCGAGCAGATGATTTCTTTTGTGTAGTGAGAATCTTTTATTCAGCATTGGTGGATTACCTCCAAAATTGAAGTCGCTCATTGGAGAACATCTGAGAGACATCCCAGAGTGGAAAGACACTCAGAGCAGCCTCGAACACTTCTACTCTTTTTAAAAATTATTATTTTTTATTTGAATAGTGTATTTGTATAATTCCACATCCTGGGAAAATATCACCTAGAGAAAGTCTGCAACCTTTACAATATGAAAACAATACATTTGTAAAATTTTTGCATTTTTTTTTTTTTGTAAAATGATTGAACACTGTACTCTTTGGACATGCTGGCTTCATATGTAGAAAGTGAGCCATCACGCCGGCAGTCAACTGCAACCTTTAGAAAGAGAAAATGTTTTTTTAATAACAGTGTTTGTTATGTTAGATTGTGTCAGTTGAATGAATGCTTGGGCACTGATCTTTTTGCACAGTTTGTGGAATTTTTAGATGGTCCCTTAGACACCACAGATGAACATCGTACCTACAATCTTTTCTGCTCACTGTTTTTCCTCTCTGTGTTATACAGTTCCCTTATGATTCCGTCCACTTGAGATAGCGTTCTGCTATAGCATATGGGGAGTCTCCTTCCACACTACCTAGTAGTCGAAACCTCTCTACAATAATGGCAATATTCTAATATTGGCTATGGGGTTTGAGCCCTGATCTTTTAGGCGCAAAGCTATCCACTATAAATGCAGGCACGCATACACCATTCCTCAGAATTTTCTTCCCTCAACTATAAGCTCTCTACTGCTTCGCCGTCGACTACACGAGTCAGGGGGCGGGATCACGGCTAATCAGGGCTCGACAGTAATGCTTGTCCGGGACAAGTAGATTTTTGAAGGGGCAAGTGAAAGAGAATTTTACTTACAGGTACCCGACCGGACAAGCAGACTGACTAAATATTCAATAATGAAAAATAACCAGATATGTTTGTGGCCTGTGTCACTTATTACAAAATATAATATTCTTATTCTGATGTTGAAAGTAATCCAGACCACCTAATTTTATAATTCACTAGCGAATCTAGTAATAGCTGTACCCTGTTTGATTGACAGGCGGTTTATGTGTGTGTGCTGTTTGTAACACGTATGTTGCCTGTTCCGAAAATGATTGCGCTAATGCACCTGAACTGTCAAATAGATTTCAAAGTTCCACCAAAATGTCTGTCTTGGTGAAATATTAATGTAAACACAATGTATTAAGAGAATGTAAACAGTGGAGAGAAACCTGATTTGCATTAAAATGTTGGACTTGTTAGTATAAATGTAAGCTAATAGACCTGCTGCTGTCTAGTGTCATTACAATGATCAAACAACCACAATATGAAAATGTGAAAACACTTACTGCTCTTGACTGAGTAACTTTGTCCTGTGGTGAACATCAGTTAAAATGGCATTCCAGGGACCAGCTTATGGCAGGGCCCCTCTCTAACTGCCGGTGGGGAAGAAGATGTGCCACACTGTGTTTACATCCTTGGTGAATGAACATAAATAAATAAATGTTCAGCAACATCAGTTAAGATGCTAAGACAACTGCCAGACACCTCTTACAGGGCAGGAAGGGGGACTTAACCGTTTCTTATCGTGTTTGGTCTCTATCTGTTCCATACAATGCCTTTAATAATTTGAAAGATGTTTTGTAAAGAAATAATGCGTGGATAAAACTTTAAAGAAACTGTTTTAACTTTACTTTATACTATGCGAATGAGTTCCACAGTAGGGTGAGCAACACCGTGGCAACTTCAGGCACCAGTGGCCAATTACACTCGGGATTGGAAAGACGCCTGATTTCAAAATCCTCCTCATCAGAATGGGATAAATATGTCCCCCGGGGAAACACACCCTTGTTTTGTGTTTCCAACTCGACGGAGAAGGAGACACCAACAGACACACTATGACCTGAGTTTCTGACCTGATGAGGAAAGAGACTACAAGATAGTTGAGGTTAGGCTTTTGGAAGCAAAACCTTTTATATTGCTTTCAGCTGCACTCCAGCTGAAAAAGGGATTGAGGGACTTTATCTGACCCTTACGGCTCCTCCAGCAGCACAGCCCAATCCACAAAGGACCTCAGCATTAGCAGACATTGCCTGTCCCACACGGCTCCTCAGTGACGCAGCCAGCCTGCAAAGGACTCTGTGAAGATTCAGCTGACCCAGCTACCCAGTCCACTCTTTAAGGACCCTCTTAGTGCAACTGAAGTTCAGCATCCTCCAGCCCAGCTTCGCAACGGCTACTGGATCACAACTCTGCGTCCTTCCCACTGCATGCTACCATATCACCAGTGGAAGACATCTCTACTGCCGGACTGATCACCCGACTGTGTGGACCATAATTATAAACTTGCTTAGATAACAGCTACCTGGGGTCAGCTCGTTACAAATAATAGGTATGTTATTTGTTTAATGATAAATGAGCATTATTTATCACCATTTTGCCAGAGCCATTAGGTGGTTACCATACACCATACATTTCCATCCTGGTTTCCAGGAGCATTCCATACAATTCTCTCCCATTGCTATATTCAGTTCAACAGCATTGCATTTATCCATTCTGTGTTCAAATCATTTATTTGTTTTTTTGTTTAATTCAGTACAATCCTTTTGGTTATTAGTTTATTATCCTTTAGCAGTGCATATTCATTATTAGTATTATTAATCGTTGTGCTATTTACTCTTGCATATCTATTGTTAATAAATGTTCTTCATTTTATTACAAATGTGTCTTTGTTGTATTGATGATCAGATACTCTACTAGTTGTCCAGACCCTCACAAATTCTTCAGATAAATCAGCTGACCTTATATCTGACCATATACTAACCCTGTAGTTTACATTTATTCTAAATTATCGAACATCTCGTTTGGGAGTGTTCTTAAATTGTTAAGATAGTATTCTTAACTGCTGCCCCATATTGAAAAGAGGGAGGGGTCATCTGATAACCACACCTTAAGTGACACGTGATCAAAAATCACTACGTCGTAGGTGAATTGAGTAGAAACTACTACAGTCCCGAAATAAGTGCTGGCGGTTACCTCTCAGTAGTGGCAGTATGCAAATCCGCTGCCAAATTTCATTTTTCTAATCTCCCCTTAATCAGAATCAGGGGAATAGGAGCCCACTGCGAGAAACCTGTGTTATGATATAATTAAGCATCTGATTGACTTTCACCACATACCCAAAGGGTGGGGGGGGGGGGGGGGGTTATGATAGCATGAAGAGATGGGGGGTGGGGGGGGTCAGTTTGATGGGCGGGTGGCAACTGGGGATAGCTGAATTTCTGCACATGGGATAAACAGTGAGCTCTTGTGCTGATATGTGTTTTGTGTTGTCTGAAGAACACTGGTTGATGGAGGACATGTATAAATGTACCATTAATGTCATGGAAACTGGTCATAAATGCTTTAAATAATAGGAAAAATATTGAAGTCTAAAAATCTGAAACCACATAGAAAGTCTGGGATTTATTTACTGAAATCAACAAAGTTTTATTTGATCAATTCTGCTTGAGAAAGAAAAACCCTTTGTAAACTATGAGAAAATGTAAATTTTTGGGTGAACTATTCCTTTAACTATAATTACGACATTTTGGCTTTACTGCCCTGAAGAGTAGAAACAATGTGGTACTATCGAAACATTGCTTTCTTTGTTTTAATCTCCAGACATGTCAACCTCTGGCTAAACCAATGGTGTGAGTTTGGGGGCGGGACTACCTGTTTGCCCAACCATTAGAACACAATTTGCAATTTGCAAAAACTATTTGGTTACGGAAATAAAAATCCCTTTCATGTATTTTTTTCTCATAGGGGAATTGAATATTAGTGTTAACTTATACAAATTTGAAGACAGACTTACTGTGAGCTTTGAGGTTGTTCATTGATGGTATGTGCTTCTGTTGAAGCCATTAGTCCATGATACGTTTAATGAAGAGTTTTATGAAATACCAAATGGAAACATTTATGGGGAAAATAATTACAGAATCAAGATGGTGTTTCACATTATTATAGATTATCATCTTAAACATCTTAATGCACAACCAACACAACAATACATGAACAAAGAGAAAAATTTTGAACTCTTGGCTCCATAAAATACACACACACACACACACACACACAAGCTTGTGCCCAAATACTGATGAAATTCTATCCTGCTCCAGATGAAACGTAGTGGCTCAGTAGGAGGTTTGGCGAGGGGAAGAGAGCAAAGGGATGATAAACTTGCTCAGGTGGCTTTGGGACCAAGCGGGGTTGGGGGAAGGGGGGTAGATCCATTATGTTTCTCTTTCATCAGTGCCAACCCAAGCGGCGCCCCATATGGGGCACCCAGCACAATTCCGTCGGCCATGACCCTGCAACGACAGAGTTAACAGGCGACAGATCTGTGCTGCCACCAGCTCGCTGCACTGCTCTGTCTCCTACGCCACTCCTGAGGATTATCAGCTGAGACAGTCACCCCCTCCGGTCTTCCACGGGCTACAGGAGCCGCTGCAAAGAGGGAAGTGACATTCACACTTGGGCAGACAAGGCGACACATCGCCGCTGGATGGGGAACTCCCTCCCGACCTGAGACAAAAGCATATGCTTTTCATTTTTACGCACTCAATATCATCTACTTTCCATTTTTTACCCCTTCCCTCTCTAAAACTCAGATTCTCTTAATCTCTTCCAGAGAGGGAGGGATAAACAAGAAGCTATTTTCTTTACAGCAGTCAACTTTCCTTTAAACTGGTGGGTGGCGTGGACAGCAGGTGACAAATCAATGTTAATTGCAAAAAATAAAATGTAACTAACTACTGTATATACTAATGCATAATTAGCATACCAAAATAAATAGGCTAATCAACTTTTAAAAGGGAGGAGAAAACGATTTCCATATCTGTACTATTGTTGTTGATGTCATGGTCATGCGTCCAATAAAACTGAATTCATCTCATTAGGTAGAAGTTTTTATATTCTGATGCCAGATCCATGGAATGTGCTTAAATGGAATATTCTGGGATCAATACATGTTAAGCTCCATTGACAACATTTGTGGTATAACGTTGATTTCCACAAAAGAAAAAATATTTCGATTTATCTCTAATTTATTTTAAAAAACAGTTGCGGCTAGTAAGGCACTTAAATTGATGAGCCGAAACATAAATGATCACCTGCCTAACATGATGTCAGTCATTCGCATGCCTCCAAAACAGCGCCAGCCTGTCGAGGCATTGATTTTACAAAAACCCTGAAGGTGTCATGTGGTATCTGGCAACAAGACATTAGTAGCAGATCCTTCAAGTCCTGTCTGTTGTGAGGTGGAGCCGCCATGGATCGAACATCAAGTCAAGTGGTTTTTATTGCATAAATAGGCAATAGGACATGTTGGTCCAGCACATCCCACAGATCCCGAATAATGTGTGCAGTGTGGCAGGGATCATTTTCCTGCTGAAAGAGGCCACTGCCATCAGGGAATACTGCTGGCATGAAGGGGAGTAGCTGGCCTGCAACAATGTTTAGGTTGGTGGCACGTGTCAAACTGAGGTCAACAAGAATGGCCGGACCCAGGGTTTCCCAGCAGAACATTGCCCAGAGCATCACACTCCCTCCACTGGCTTATCGTCTTCCCACAGTGCATTCTGGCGCCATCACTTCCCCAGGTAAATGACGCACACGTACACGGCCATCCACATGATGTAAAAAAAAAAAAACAGGGCTCATCGGATCAGGCAGCCTTCTTCCACTGCTCCAAGAATCATCATGGACACTTTGACCGGACTATGGCTATGCAGCCCCATACGCAGAAGGATTGCTTATGGGGCTGCGTCTCATTGAAACACATTACTCCAATAACCATCATGAAACTTTTCTGTGACTTGTGCCACAGTAGACCTTCTGCCAGCTCAGACCAGATGGGATTGCCTTAATTGCCCACGTGTATTGATGAGCCTTGGGTGCCCCTCTGCCTGTCGTCAGTTTGTGGTTTGTCCCTCCTCAGACCACTGTCAGTAGGTACTCACATTGCCGTTTCAGAGATGCTCTGACCCAGTCATCTGGCCATTACAATTTGTCCCTTTTCAAAATCACTCAGGTCTTTACTCCTGCCCATTTCTCCTGCATTCAACACATTGACTACGAGAACTGATTGTTCGCTTGCCATCTAATCTACCCAGACCTTGACATGTGCCCTTGTTAGGAGATAATCAAGGTTATTAGCTTCACCTGTGAGTGGTCATAATGTTTTGGCTCATCAGTGTAGAAAGGAAGTAAATGGTGCCAGAACATAAACACTAAAAAAGCAGAGTTTCAAAAGTATAGCAACGAGATGTAAAAATTATACAGTACGTTAACATTGTTTTATTGTGATAAAATTGCTTACCAACCATATCTGTGTAAAGTTATGTCCAAAAATAAAACTACATTTCAATGACAACAAAACCCTGTAATCCATGAATTGTATATAACTTTACATAGAATGTGGATAAGCAATTTATCACTCTAAAATCATATTAACATGTATAAATTGTACGCCTTGTGGTTATACTTTTTAAACGATTTATATTTTAGCATTTATGGACTGGCCCCATTCACTTTCATTGCAAGTGCCTTACTGTAACTGCTTTTTTAATAAACACAGAATTTTTTTTATGCATTACAGCAACACAAGACAAACAAGTCTTGTACAAGTTAAAAGATTAAGAGGCCCAGATAAAGCCAGCACTCTTTATTCTGATGAAAACATACATACAGCAGTATTGCTTTAGGTGTGTCTCAATTGTGTTTGCTGTCTGCGCCTATTAGATATAGATTCTCCACAACGCCCAATTCGACACTTCTTAAAGTGACGGTCTTTCAAAAAAACCTGTCATAGATTTTCAATAACACTACGCATCACAAAAAGCAACAGTGAGACTCTGTGGTAATCTCAATGGTACTCAGAGTCCTCTATGCACGAATGGGGCTCTAGTCAAACAAAGCCAAGACAAATGATAGTGACCCTTAAAACATAACTGTCCTAATCTAGAAAACTCTAGAAATGCAAGGAAAATAAATAAAGATATTGCTTGAGGTGAAATAGTATGTCGTTCAAAGAGCTGCTGTCTCAAGAAGGACATCTTTTGCTCAGACATTTAAGACACAATGGAATTCTCAGTTATTTTTCGTTGACGCATCAACTTTGTCTCAGTTGTTTATGTAAAATTCCTTAAGAGAATTAAAGATAAAAGTGCTATAAAAAGAGCTATAAAATAAAAGTGTGTATCATAGCTTAGATAACTTGGTCTTTGAAGTAATTAATGAGAAATCTTATTTTTACAGTCTTAGATGCAACATTTTCTATGACAATGTTGAGATATCCTCTAAAACTCTTGAGGAAACGGGTAAGAATACTGGGGAAAACAATCGAAAAAGAAGTAGACTCAAGCAAAATTCTCAATTTGGTCTCCACGCAATCTCATTGCTGTCTCGTGGAGACAATTGAGATATTTAAGGGATCTCATTTGTATTTTTTCCTTCCTGGGTGCAGAGACAATTGAAAAGATGAGTTTTAGATTAATAATTTATTTTCCCTCTTTATTTATTCCTTTATATTCCATGTCCTGTCATCAATCTAACCAATTAAGCTCCCAAAAATGTTTGGATTTGTAAACTCTCCAACTTGTCTGGCAAAGTCACCAGAACGGGCCAAGTCTTCTTTAAAGAACAAAACATTTGGAAGACAAGCCCACCAAAAATGCCTCTACAATATTTCCTTCAAGTCGGGCAGCTTAATCCACAACCGTGAAGGTTGATTTCAAATCGGTTTTAGAGACATTGTATTATCTAAGCCGCGATATGTCATTGGAGATGCCGAATTTCCATTTGCTGGCATATTCTGTTAAGGTCAAAGCTTTTAAAATGGATTCTTTGACATCAACTGCTGAGCCACTGCCTTAGATACGACAGTAATCGAAAAAAGACGCCACACACGAGTGACTTGAGGAACCATTTTAATAATCGGATAGGATGTTAGAAGTGTCACCGCGTCCCTGTTGCGAGAAGAATAAACTGCACTTGAATGTACATTGGATACGCTCTTTAAGGCCATTTCTGCTGGAATAGCTCCCAGCCCAAAAGACATTTACTGCAAAAAGCAGCTACAGAAGGACCATGTGTTTTATTTAGAAGAATTATGGCGGTTCTTTCCCTATTGTTGTAGCATTAGATTTTTGTGACTGTACAGCAATACCAAGAACAAAGCTACTTGTGTAGCTGCAAGAAAATACAATAATGGTATAATCTGCCACTAAATGTCAAAGTGAATCTGGCAAAAAGAAAGGATTAGTGCATGTATATGTGGTCTTGGAGGAGTCGTATCTCTGAGCATATGGTTGAATGAATTACACCCTCTGTGGGCATGTCAGCAAACAGGGGCTTATCCTGAGGAGCTTCAAATTACATGCAACAATTTATGATAGTTTAGCCTGTAGCAAATAAAAGAGATGCTGTGCAGTGTAAGAAAGGCACTCAGAACACGGACATTTCATTTATGTCAACTTTAACTGACCAGCTGTACATCCAGACATGGTGGATTTTAGAATTCTTTTCCAAGAACATTTGGACCAAACATTAATATGTTTTCAACCAATAAAATAAAATCCAATGAAAATGTGAATTTTGATTGGTTTTGGTAGTACAAACCATTTGGCTTGTTAGCTTCATCAGTTAACCCCTGCTGGTACAATAGGAGTGGTGGTGGCGTAGTGGGCTAAAGAACATAACTGTTAATCAGAAGGTTGCTGGTTCGATCCCCACAGCCACCACAATTGTGTCCTTGAGCAAGGCACTCCAGGTTGCTCTGGGGGGATTGTCCCTGTAAATAAGTGCACTGTAAGTCGCATTGGGTAAAAGCGTATGCCAAATGCATAAATGTAAATGTACAGTAGATGCCATAACTACACCATTATGCAACCTAAGAGCATTTTCCTCCATTTAGAGGCATTAAAAAAATAGCTGTATAATCTGAATAATTTTCTTTTGCAAGCAACATATACAGTAACTCTCAAATATTTAATTATATTGCTATATTATATTGTTTTACTAGTGCTATACTTTTTTAGGGCTCTTTAAAATATGAAATGGACAAGTGAAAGGTTTGGGACTGTGCATGCTTGTTATGCTATATTCCAATCAGCGTTGAGGATTGCCACATTGCCTTTATGGCTCAGTTGGCTGGCTCAAAAAATTTTGCCCACAACTATACTAAGCAAAGATATATTAGCATGCAAGTTGCATATTTCTAGAAGTGCGTGAGCTAGTCAAACAACTGCCATTAAGATGAATAGAAATGCTAATGGAAGCTCTCTCCAGGTATTATAGACCTCATTCATAAAACAATATGGGAACAATAAAGTGATAATCAACATATCATGTTGAAGGTTTTCTCCAATATCCCTTTCTCTGAGTTTTGTGGACCTCTTCTGGCTCATAAACATCATATATTCTATAACATGAGGGCAATAGGGATGGTGAAGAAGACAAATACTGGCATGTTGTGTTAGGGGGAGACAATGTGGCTAGACGGGTATATTAACCGTAGAAAAGCTGAACTCATTAAGCTGGGTCTCATGGCATATTAGAGGTGAGGAAGGCAACAGAGAATTAATCTTCACGCTTGTAAATTCGTCACACTCGTTCCTGACGACCTAATGACACTTTTATCATAACTCTTTATTACCATTCGTGAACCCAAACTCGAAATTATGTAAATGTGGCTGCATCGTACACTCGTCGGTTGTGTGTTTATCTGGCTGCTTGTTCAAGCGTGAATCCAATTCCTCTCTGCATCCTCGCTGATGAATTGCTCAGTTATGGTTTGGGTAATCATCCAGAGGACCAGACACACAGGAAGGTGTCCAAGAATAGAATAATTTTTAGGCTTAATATGGTCTGTCATTGAGTCAGAAACACTTTCCTCTTACTAATGAGGCCTTGGAACACCTTGACGGGGTCACAGTGGTTTAACACAATTGGATGTTTCCTCAACTATAGGCACTTATTCAAAAAAACGATTTTATTATCTTTTTTTGTTAAAAGAAGGCCACATTAAAACTGTCTTGGCAACTTCTTACCATTCATTTTGACTTCTTTTCTACTTCTCAGATGCCTTTTATGGATAGATTTGATTGTTTTGCCTTTGTCCCAGACCCAGACATTCAATCTCAAAATATGCAAATCCTTCATAAAAATATCAGTTTAATAGACATGCTGGCTATTAAATTAGCCTTAGTAAGACAAGGGAATTTGTCATTTAATAAAAAAATATAATAATCATAACAAACATGTCAAATTGAATACTATTTCTACCACTAAATTAAGAATGATTTCAGGTGTGGCCTAAATAGGGGAGGGGGGTTGGGTTCCAGTTGTGTGGGACGGCTAGAATATGCTGGAGGACAAATTAAATAAACAGGCAAGTTTGAAAGGTGTGCTTTAACAGAGTTTAACGTCACCCAAGTACCCATAGTTGAAAAAACACACAATTTCTGGGTTATTGTTCAACCGAAGCGTAATCATTCCTGGGCTCTTGTCACTAATTTAAATCATGTTCTTCACAACTTCCTGACTTACATTATTTTTTTTGCCTTATAAAGAAAGATAGGAAAGATTGATGTAGTTGGACATCCATATTTATAGCTGATATTGTCCTTCACGTTCACCAAATATAAAATGGCAGCCTTGACTTTACTGCGTTACTGAATTTATTTAAACAAGGTCACAAACAACAATCTTTATGATGTAAATTTATTTGTTCAAGACGTGTCCCCATTTTAGACACCTGATGGTCCAGGATACTGAGAGGATGAACTTCGAAACCTTGAGGCCGTTCTAGTGATCTTCAGTAAATTTCAGGAATGTCCATCATCCTTACAACTTAGGTTTGCATTTGTTTCTTGCAGAGTCAACAAATAATTCAGCAAAATAAATAAATGAATACAAATAAATAAAAAAGGTTTTGCCTCTGTTAGTTTTGCAAACTGGTTGGGCAGAGGGAATACACAACAGTAAACACAGAACAGCTCTCTGTTGGACTCATCTGGACAAATGTCCACCATCGGATGTGTTGCTCCATTTACATGGTCAGTGCTGAGTTTACTGAACAAACTCTGGCCAGAGGGACACATGGGGGAGGGGTGGTCCATCCGTTGTTTTCCATCTGGGACAGCCCAGGAGTAGAAAGAGAGAGAGCAGGGAAAGACAATTGGACCACAGGTGATCAAAAGCGCTGAGTAAGCAAGTAGTCGAGGCTGCGGAAGATGGGGATTTATCACGCCATATGATTTTATAGCCATGCATGAACTCTGTGTGCAAGACTTGCACTCTTCATGCTCCATGTACCATATGTGCGGCACACTTTGATAAGACCCGTTGTTGTAGAATCTACAATATTGTGTTTACTAAAAACAAAATATAGCAGCAGAGTTTTAAGATGAGGTTTATATACAGTTTGTCTTTCTAATAAAACAACAGACCTGCGGATAGCGCCTCAAATTAACCAGAAAAGCACCTCATTGCTTGTTTTATTATAGCAGTGGGAATATGTATAATGATACAGTCATTGCTGCCATGTTGAACATGGACAAAAGAACAAAATCTTGGACACTTACAGGAGTTCTTCATTTTCCATTCAGAGGTAAAAAGAAGTTTGAAACAGATGAGCAAAGACATACTGTTTGCACAACATTCAGACACCTGCCACACTGCTGTAGGAGGAGTTTAAGAGGTACATATAAATAAGAGGACACTCAAGACTAGACAGCTTCTATGAAATTAAAATGTGTTATCAATGACATCATACTCTTTTCTACAAGTAGAATTCACACAGGATCAGTAAAAGATGCTATTTTAACAACTTGATGATGACTTAAAGTAACATATACTGTATATGCAGTGAATAAAGTGTAATTTGTCTTTTTTACATTCTGAATTCATGGAGCTAATGCGCTAACATGCTATGCATGGCCATAATATGCGGCAATTAAGTTGTTATTGTAATTTATGATAACACTGATAGTAATGAAAAGATAGGTTTATAAAAGAGTGTTAATGGGTACAATATAGACAAAAGAATGAAGATAGGCATATCTAACTTTGGGCAGACGTGTGAATGGCTTTCACTGCATGATGGCACATAAGTGAATCGGCAATTAAGAGTATTTGAGTAGATTTCATTCCTTTTGTAGACTAAAAACCTGTTCACACCAAGTCCATTTTTATCAGTGCAATTGTTCGTTTCAATTAGCTTTTCAATTAGGTAACAATGGATTCTGATGCCGCTATTCACATCAGGATCGACAAATCGTCTTCCGACAATCTGAAGGTTTGTTTTTTATAGAGAGTGGTGCAGCTGCTCAATCCAGCATGTTGGTGGCGCTAATCAACAGGCAAACACTGGCATTGGACGTGCAGCCGATCCACACCCCCGAAAAAAAGTTGATTTTCTGATACACAGCTGATACACATCCCTGAAAATAGTTGCTTTGTACTGCAAACGTAAAACCCTGTTTTTGAAATACTGCTTATGTTTTTTTGTCTTAATGTACATTTTCTAATATGTATATCACTGTGCCTATTATATTTCATGGCATTAAAACTATCAGCGAGTTTCGGCAATTTGTTTGCACAAAGTTCGTTGTAAAATTTCCCATAAATATGCAATATTATAATGTAGACAAACTAATTACAGAACCACAGAATAATATAACAAAGTATTGCAATATTTAAAATAAAAAAAAGACAGTAAGCCAATGTTTTATTTTATATTATTTTTAATATTACACATCCTATTTTATAAATGCCTACTGTTATTCTTAATGTACATTATTATATGTGTATTTATACTGTATCACTGGACCTTGTGTCCTATTATCCAGGCATATTTATAAAAATAAATAAATAATATACGATTAATTAATCGTGATTAATCGCATATACAAATATTTGCTGAGAAAGCCCCTCATATAACAATGATTCAATATATGATGAAATAATTATACATAGTTATCTTTAAATATTTAAAAGTGATATATATATATATATATATATATATATATATATATATATATATATATATAAAATAAAAGATATTCAGATAATTAAAATGCATTACATTCTTGTGGCAGAAGAGTTTATCATTAATGAGACAATACAAAAAGCGGCTTTAGAATACAATGTATTGTTTACTACCATATTATTGATCATAAGTCAATCATTGGCACACAGTTCACAGCAATCCATTTCACAAGTGAATTTGTCAATCAGTTGGAGGTTTATTACGAGGGCTTGTTTAAGGGCCTGTCGATGAACAGCTGCGTCAGACATGCTTGAGTTTAATACTTAGAACACATCTGGAGATCTCTTAGTTCGTATTTGCACTCCATCAAGTGTTTTGAACACAAGAACGTGACGCATGTTTTGTTGTGTTGTCTGCTGAAGGGTTGTTTTCTTCACTGTATAAACTTTGTGTTGCTCATACAGCTGAAGTTTCACTTACTGCCCTCTGGAGTAAACAGGTGGTACTGCAAGTTTGCATTTCTCAGGAATCTTCCTTATTATGCTCCGGGGGCATTGCGATTAATTAATCTCTAACAGCTGAATGTACAGACAGGAGACTAGTTGCTACGATGTTGGAGAACATCCTAGCAACTGCATAGAAAAGCCTTGGCAACGTGGCTGAACTTTTACACCACTCACATTTTCTTGAAAAAATACAATAAAATCTAGTTTCTATATTAAAGGGATAGTTCACCTAAAAATGAAAATTGTGTCATTAATTACTCACTTAAACCCGGCTGTTTTTTTTTTTTTCATTCTGTTGAAATAAAAGGGAGATTTTTTCCCACCATTTTCATGCAGCTTTAGCCATTCAGCAAATATTGAGAGAGAAGAATGGCCAAAAGGTCAAAATAATGCTGAGATGATATCACACAAATTGAAATACATGTAAGTTTTCTAAAAATTCATTTTTTAGATTTTATTTTCCTTTAAGAATCTTAAGCATTCACTCACCTATGAAATGTTTCTCAGATATTTGACATCTACTGGCATTCAAGATAAATGTGGAAATGAAAACAGACTGATAAATCTCTCTCTCTGGATGAAAATGCCTGCCTCTGTATGCTCCCATAACTATTAAGATAGTAACCAAAGTCAAAGTCATCCAGTTGCCCCCCCCCCCCCCACACACACACACACACTTCAAAACCCACAAGAACTTGTAGGCCGTATGGCTTATGAAAGAACTGTTCCTCTTCCTTGCCAAGTTATGAGGTCAAGTCCGCTGGAAATATCAGCCTCTTTCTCTTCTTTATATGCTGTAATGGGGCAGCAAGGGAATGAGAGTGGCCCAGGCCAGCATTTAGCACCTGTTCCCCTGGCTAGTTTAATTGGACACCCATGACATCGGTCCAAGCCCATTCTTAAATGAATGCCCAAGGCCAGACAATCAGTTTAAGGCTGAATAATTGACTTAATTTTATACGGAGAATGTCTCTCACTCCGCCTTTAAAAACTGAGGTAATCATTAATTCCGAGCAAAAGGTCTTGTAAGACATCTCTTTCCCGGGACCTTACTTACATTTTCATGGAAAACCTGGAAATATCAAGAGATTTAAAAAATTATAGTTCACCTAAAATGTTTAATCCTCATCATTTACTCACCCTCGTGTTGATCCGAAGGCATATAACTTTCTTTATAGTGGGACACATAAGGAGTTGTTAGGCACAATGTTATCCTCAGTCACCATTCATTTTCATTGAATGGAAAAAGGACGCATTAAAGCAAATGGTGACCGAGACTAAAATTCTGCCAAACATCAAATGTTGCATCATACATTTTTTTTCATCAGTCATCTTTGGGTGAACTATCCCTTTAAATTATTTCTAAACAAATTATCCAGTCATCATGAACAACTGGAAAGGTCATGGACATTCATTAGACAAAAAGTGTGGACCAAATCATGTGTTTTGGTGAATCAGAAAGCTGCAATATTTGAAATGCCTGTGAGGAACAGAGGTAATAAAATGACCCATAATTCATTCGCTGAATCGACAGGTCGATCGCTTCAAATAAATCCAGGGCAACACTGCTCAATTTGTGTTGTGTTGGCAGCTCCAGGCTAAGGCAAGATGCTGCATGGAGAGATGTGCTAATGTGTGTAATACACTAAAAGCATCATCTGTGGACTGCTGACAGTAAATCACCACGTGTTCCAGCTTTTGGGCAGTGGTCTCTTGTCATATGACTGAATCCAGATTAAATTAGTTGTCAAGTCTAATTGCATCACATACCTGTAGCATTAGACAAGACATGGGGCAAAATACTAAATTACGGAAACTGATTAATTTGAAAAATGACATTGGCATTTCAGTCACCATCACTTCAATATTTAAACTAAACATGAAATAAAAATGTTATGTTCTTGGTTTTACTGTGCACATTTCTTTCATGTGTGTTATTCCAAACAATAAAACGTTTGTCTTTGTAATAGCTTATCGAAATGTAATAACTTTACGTTAATGAAATATCTTTTCTTTTAAATACCAGCAACAAAATTAGCGTTTTAATGCTCTATTATTGGCAATGCCTATAAATACATCTGTATAAATGTACTCGCATGAAAGGTACCCTTACTTATTAAAATGCCCCGATGATACCTATATATGTACTCTTAGTCACAACTTTATTATGAAGAATTCAACTCATTAAACCCTTTAAAAAAAAAATTGCACTACCACATGCAGTTTTTCACACTCAAATTTAAAAGTACACCATTCACACACGCTGTGGACTGATTGCAAATAAAAAAAATTTAATCAATTAATTTTGTTGTTGTAAATTTTAACTTTGTAAACATGTAATTCTGGATCTGTTCACTCTCTCTCACTTTAAAAGGTCTTATTTCATTCATCTAGATAGCAGCAAGCACTAAAAATGTTTTTTTTTCTCTCTATAACGTTCCATCATAATATACAGCTCTGAATTATGTATATAACTCATTTTAGCTCTCACAGATGTGCTTGTCCATAGACATTCAAATGTATTTTCAGTTTATGCACCACCCTCATTGTTTCATTGAATAACTTCTTCCTCTGATAGGACTAGAAGCTCACTCTAAAAAAAAACATCTTTACGTTGATATAAACTCAGCAAAAAAGAAACATACTCTCTCTTTCAACTGCTTTTATTTTTTTTAGCAAACTTAACATGTGTAAATATTTGTATGAATATAAAAAGATTGAACAACTAAGATATAAACAGAATTTCACAGACATGTGACTAACAGAAATTGAATAATGTGTCCCTGAACAAAGGAGGGGTCAAAAGTAACAGTCAGTGTCTGGTGTGGCCACCAGCTGCATTAGGTACTGCAGTGCATCATATTTGCCAGTTCTTGCTGTGAGATGTTGCCCCACTCTTCCACCATGGCACTTGCAATTTCCTGGACATTTCTGGGGGGAATGGCCCTAGCCCTCACCCTCCGATCCAACAGGTCCCAGACGTGCTCAACGGGCTCTTCGCTGGCCATGGCAGAACACTGACATTTCTGTCTTGCAGGAAATCAGAACGAGCAGTATGGCTGGTGGCATTGTAAGGCTGGAGGGTCATGTCAGAATGACCCTGCAGGAAGGGTACCACACAAGGCAGAAGGATGTCTTCCCTGTAACACAGAGCATTGAGATTGCCTGCAATGATAATAAGCTCAGTCCGATGATGCTGTGACAAACCACTCCAGACCATGACGGACCCTCCACTTCCAAACCGATCCTGCTCCAGAGTACAGGCCTCGGTGTGACGCTCGTTTCTTCGACGATAAACGAGAGTCCGACCATCACCCATGGTAAGACAAAAAACCGTGACTCATCACTGAATAGCACTTTTTGCCAGTCCTGTCTGGTCCAGCGAAGGTGGGTTTGTGCCCATAGGCGACTTTGTTACCGGTGATGTCTGTTAAGGACCTGCCTTACAACAGGCTTACAAGCCCTCAGTCCAGCCTCTCTCAGTCTATTGCAGACATTCTGAGCACTGATGAAGGTATTGTTCATTCCTGGTGTAACTCAGGCAGTTGTTATTGCCATCCTGTACCTGTCCCGGAGGTGTGATATTCAGATGTACCGATCCTGTGCAGGTGTTGTCACATGTGGTCTGCCACTGCAAGGATGATCAGCTTTCCTTCCTGTCTCCCTGTAGCGCTGTCTTAGGCGTCTCACAGTATGGACATTGTTTAGCATGCTTGTTCTGCTGGATGGCATAATGTGTTCTGGTTAGCTAAGATATATCATTGGATTATTCAGCCAAGCAAGCTCACAGACAGGTAAAAAAAAAAAAAAAGTCAAATTTTTAGTTAAAAGCAAATTGTTTTAGCTATTTGGGGCTTTCAGTCTCACAGATTTTTATGCACCAATCATTATGTAATCATTTTTATGCACCAATCATTATGTATGTGATTCTTTTGTAAATCTTTCGAACTGTAGTATTAGGGCAACAAAATAAACTATGCAGTCACATTCCTGAGAATAAGAGCTTTAATTTGATATATGGCTTGTCCATTTAAGTGCCATGTGAAAGACTTTTGTATTCATATATTTATACCCCATTGCCTATAGGGGGCGCTAATCTGCGAAGCCAATTTTTTTAGGTATTATTTATTTATATGTTTTGTAACAAAATTGCAAAAGAGATGGAATTATCAAAAATATCAGATTCTAAGTTTTCAAGCGATACTTCATATGCCTGATTTATGTATATGGGGACTTTAACAATTTAAGTTTTTGTTTGTGATATAGCGGACCCACCGCAAGGTCCACAGAGTTTAAGGTTACTTTTGTTACAGTCATATACACTAATAGCAAATAAGAACACACTTGGCTGAATGTTTCTTGTGATATTAAAAATAGATTGATCTTAAGATATTTTCTTAAATGCTTTAAATTAATTTTGTAGACAAATACATGGTGCTTACATTGAATTTCTATGCAAAACTATTATTTAAAATAAATAAATATATATATATATATATATATATATATATATATATATATCATTTATTTATTTTAAATAATAATATTTTTTTTTTTTATTAATATATTGGAGCAGATAGTGACAGAAAAGCAGCAGACAAGTGTCCAACATATATTGGAACCCCTTTAATTCTCTTTAAAAAGCATCCCAAAATGAAACATTGGGTGTGAAGTTGGTAAAGGGTGGCTATTTTGAAGAAGCTAAAATACTGTATAAGATAGATTTGATTTGTTTCCGATTTCACTGTCAGATCAGTTTCTAGTTTTCCATGACTGTACTATTATTCTAAAATGTGGAAAATAGAAACAATAAAGAATAAGTCGGTGTGTCCAAGCATTTTACTGGTAGTGTAATAAATTATACTAAACATTTTTATAGGACATTACTTCTGTCATAATCACAAAAATAGGTAACAACGTTCTAAAATATGTTTCAACACCTTATACCTGGTTATTCATTACTGAAGCAGACCTCTGTGTGTTTATGAATGACAAATCTACTGTCAGCAGAAACATCTTCATCAGTATTGAAATTCTCAGAACAGGGGATTCATTACAAGTTACTGATGCTACAGAATCTACAGACGAGCACAGACAAAAGCCAGTGCTAGACAATCAATCCCCCTCCACCATCAATTTCACAACTTATTCTAGTCCTTGACACAGGGATTATTCTTTTGGGCTCAAACCCAAAAATGGTCTGCTGAATGATGGGAAATCAATATGGAAGAGCTTAATTCTCAAAGGTTTTGTGGAATGAGTGGAGAACCATGCGTTGGTGTCAGAGATTACGCAATAAAGAAATGAATATGTGATAAGGGAGTGATGGAGTGAGGAGTGTAAAAGAGACTTGAGCGTCTATTCACACATCAATGTGTAAATTAAGGGACAAAAAAGAGAGTTACTCATAGGAGAGAAAAGTCAGATTTCTTTACCTGATGGTATTGTGGCAGTATTTTAGAAACTTGTAGCTGGTTTCTAGCTGGTCATACTGGCTTAAAGTGGCCAAGATGGTTTTAAGAACATGGTACAGTAGCTGGCTGACCCGCTAATTACCAGCTAATAGTCAGGCTGAACCTGCTAATAACCAAGTTGGACTAGCTAATGACAAGATTGGACCAGCTAATGATACGTTTGGATTAGCTAATATCTAGATTGGACCAGCTATTGACCAGCTTGGACCAGCTAGTTTCCAGGGTGGGCCAACTTGGATCAACAAATAACCACACAGGAACAGCTGATGATTAGTATGGACCAGATAATAACCAGATTAGACCAGTTAATGACCAGCTTGTATCAGCTAATAACCAAATTGCACCAGCTAATATCTAGATTGGAACAGCTATTGACCATCTTAGACCAGCTAGTTACCAGGGTGGACCAACTTGGATCAACTAATAACCAGACAGGTACAGTTTATTATCTGTTTGGACCAGATAATAACCATATGTGACCAGCTAATAAGTTAATAGCAAATAAGCAAAAGATAATAACCAGACAGGAGCACGGGACAGCAATTGACCAGCTTGCAACAGCTAATAACTAGTTAATAATCAGACTAGACAAGCTCATGACCAGGTTGGATCAGCTGGTAACCAGCTAAGACAAGCTAATGACCAGCTTGGACCAGGTCATAGCCAAGTGGACCAGTTAATGATCAGTTTGGGACAGTTAATAACCTGAATGTACTAGCTATTGAAAAGTTTGCACCCAGCCAATAACCAGATTGGGCCAGACAGAAACCAGCAACACAGATACCAGTTTAAGCTTGATTTCTGAACAGGAATATCTCAATTTTTTCTAGTAGACACCAATGGGATTAAATAGAGAGCAAATGTCAACTGCTTTTCAGAATTATGCCCCCACCCCAAAAAAGTATCATTGTAATTGAACTTTATTAGCCAGTGTGTCATTTTGAGATTTAGATGGGTTTTTATCTATGTGCATGCATGTGTGTGAGCATGTATTTGTTAGTGTGCGTTTGGAAGGGGGAATTGGGTCTCCACAGTTGTGCTGAGGTAAAGGGCACCCCATGACCACCCTCGTGAAGAAAACACTGACACCGCGTTTCACAGAGTCAAGGTTACACATCCATGCATGTGCTGTAATCACCCCTTTCTCAAGCAGAGCATTACTTATTTACACTGGCTATTTATTTATCTAATTGCATTTTATTCCTCTTTGACGAGTCAGTGATCATCCAGAATCCCTTAGAGACACTGGGATCAATAAATGGACAGAAGACAAAGACAAGGGCTGTGTGACTCAGGCACTGATTTGTGTGTGTATGTGTCAGGTTTTGCTTACATTGGGTCTCATTCATAAAACATGAGCGGAACGAATTTGAGCATTTTTCGGAAAGACTTTCTGATGTAAATTCTTGGATTCATGAACGTTTTCGTATTTTTCAAAATGATTGTTGGTAAGAACAAAATTCACACGGTTCATTACTTGGTTCACTTTGATCAAAATGTAGTTGTGACAGATTGCCTGAAAGATCATAAAACGTTGGAATGTCTTACACACGATTTACACAATGCTGAAGCATTTTACCAATCAGAAATGTGTATAATTATTTCTGATTAAAAGTAATGACCAGCATTGTCCAATCACTGCTAATCATGTTAAAATAAATGCAGCATTATAAATTGTGAAGCTACAGTAAGTACTGATAACCATTTTCCCATGTCTTTCAGCCATGTTGAGTGGTCTAAACATCATCTGCAGCCTGAACTTTTGGTCAGATTTTAGGAGTGAATGACTTGGCTGCATAAGAACACTATTGGATGCTCCGTTGCTCCCTATTTTGTGAATGACTTAACCTCCAGTGTGCTTGTCTGTCTGCATTGGTCTCAAAACAGTTTGAAAGGCACCTTATTTTAATCCTAACTCCATATACAGCTTCTGAAACAACATTTTACAGTCTTTGGGTGCAACCATTGAATCTTAATATGATATTCCACAGTGAATATAAGATTTATAAGGTTAAATAGTCCTATAAGGTCATCATATTTAAGAGTGTGCCATTTCTGATAATTCGATGAAATGCTTAAACTGACATCTCAAGAGATGTTATTCTTTGATACAAACTGGTTTCAATGTAAAAACTTAACAAGGTTCTTACCAGATGTAGTTGTGTTGGTGTTTGTCCCAAAGACAGACTTCACTGAGATCGGCGCCATGTTGTTTTGTCACATGACATGTCACATGAGTCGAATGTTTAACACTTTAATGACAGTCGGTTTAAATGAAATTCAATTATGTTTAGCATACATCAAAGACAAAACACAATGTATGCAAATTTGGACGCGGGGTCATATGAGGTTAAATGGTGTTTTCATGGGCGTGGATTGTGATAATTGTGAATGAACATGCACAGACCCCCTGTTTACGAGTACTTGGAATTTATTAACATACACATATGTAACAAAAAAATCTGGGGTGTACTCAGCGTTTGTGAATTTGGGGGAAATTTTTCGATTAGGTCCATTTTAAGTGTGATTTACTCCCACTTTACTCACTTATTTGTGAATGTTTCATGAATAAAGGTCTGTTCACACCAAATCTGTGACAATTTTGCGAGACGAACCTCTGACGGAAGGTCTTTCAGCCCTGTAAGTAGGTGGTGCTCTTGCTGTTCTACAAACATTTATACCAGTCTCCTGTCTGCACCTTTAACTTAGAGATTAACATATTTAACACTTTTAAACAATTTATCTACCTAATGCTACATAACTGTTTCATTATGTTCTTTTCATGGTGTTAATGCATTTTGAGGAGTATATCATCTGCATTTTTTATGCAAGTGAGATGAGTAAAGAGTGCTGTTGCATATTCATTTGCACATGTATTTTGCATCAAGTATATTCCAAATGGACTCCTGAACCCAACTTCTCTTTTTATAATGCTTGGATAATATAAAACAAGGTACAGTGATATATATATATATATATATATATATATATATATATATATATATATGGAATAATGTACGTTAAGAATAATCAGTATACTGTATAATAAAATATGATGTATAATATTCAAAATAGTATACAAGAAAACACTGACTAACGGTCTTTTCTTTATTTAAATTGTTTAATACTTTTTATATTATCCTTATAATAAAAATAGCAGTGTGGTTCTACAATTTGTTTGTCTACAGTAAAAATGTTGCATGTAAAGTCTTTTTATGGGATTTAACTACAAGCTTAGTGGAGATGAACTGCTGAACCTCGAAGCTATTTTTAATGCCATGCATATAACAGACACGGTGATATAGGCTACATATTTAACAATGTGTCATTTATTATTTTCGGGGGCATCAGCTGCACGTCCACTGCCGTTATTTGCCAGTTGATTAGCCCCACCAATGCGCTGGGTTGAGCAGCTGTAACGACTGGGAAAATGACAAAAAGCTCTTTTCATTGGTCAATCAGTTTTCATCGCAATCCGAAGTCCAAAAAATCAGATCACTCTCTGTTTTGATCTGTGGACTATTTGTCAGACCCAACGAGAATAGCGTCATTGGATGCATTGTTGCCGCTCAAAAGCTTATATGGAATTAAGAATCGCGCAGATAAAACTGACTTGATGTGAACAGGCCTTAAGGGCCCAATGCGGGTACCAAATGTCCTGACAAGGATACTAAAACCTAAAATTACCAACATTGTGCAAGTCCCCAAGAGGGAAACGACTACATACTAAATAACGCCTGAATGAAAATCTTTTTTGTCCAATTAATTTCCAAATTTCCATGACCTTTCCATGATTTTAGTCATTTGGATTACTGGATAAGTCTATATATTGAGATTGTACCCAAAAGAGCCATTTTTAGCCAATGAAACATTTTAAAGCAGTGCACAACTAGAAAAATGTATATTTACAATGTTAATTTCCAAAACTTTTTCAAATTTAACCATGACTTTCCAGGACTGGAAATCCATATTTTAAAACTTTTGGATATTTCCAGGTTTTCCGTGATCATGGGAAACCTTTTGTTATAAATTGCATTTTAAATCAAAACCACAGACCTCCGCAATAGCTCTAAAATGTTCAGCTGTTGAGTATTGTGCACCAGTGTGACTAAACAGTGTACACACTACCAAGGGTAGATGTTCAGCTGAATAGCGCTATGCGCTTGACCTCAGGTGTAACCAAGTCAACTCAGTTATCTTGGCTTTACTTGCCAATATTGCTCCACCTAAACTGAGGCGTGAAGCTGCAGCCATACGTGAATAACAGGGTTGCTGGTGATACAGGAACTCCCTCATGTAACACATACTTTTAGATCTTCCAAATATTAGACTCCGCTCACGGAGACCAGTCTGGATAATTGACCAAGTTCAAGGAGGAGCAGGATTTTTAATGGAAGAGAGGTGGAGAGAGCAGTGGATCTCTTCCTTGCCAGCAAATGGCCACCTTTTTGCTGACCCAGTAATGAGAGTGCCTGGCTGTGAACGGAGGCGGCATGAGTGGGTCATGTTGAACTGGTTTCGCACCACCCAAGGAAGGTGTGACTCGCTAATGTTTACTGTAAGTGGGGTGATGCAGATTCTCCAACGTGTGACTGTGGTGCACGTTGCCAGACAACTGATCACATAGTAAATGAGAGCACAATAAGATGCTTTATTGGTGGTCTTTGGGTGTCACATGAAGCAACTCCTGAGGCAGTGCAATGTCTAACTGACTGGGACTTTTTCCATGTAATGCTGGCTGTGTTATTTTACAAATTGTTAAATGTCATACAAAAAGAAAAAAGTTCTGTACATTCAAATCTCATTCATGATACACATGAGAACAACTTTTTTATATGGGATGTTTAAATTAGATGAACCATCCCTTTAAGTCTGTCTAACTCTTTTTTTTTTTTTTTTTTTTTTAAGTACCTTTTCTCACTGACAGTCCTAAGCATAAGCATAAGTCTCCAAAGATTTGTCGATTTGCCACAGGCACTCAACTGTCCACTGTCTTATCCCCATCAAGGACAGATGAAGAGATTACACAAGGTTTATGTGAGTGGTCTGCCAAAAAGGACAGGAAGAATGGACTGCCAAAGAGAAAGTGAGGTTGTGTGTGGCAGCAAGTTTTGCAGGATCACACCCATGTATGTGAGTGTATTTGTAAACAGGATGACACTCAGGTGACAGCATGATTAATGACCAGAAACACAAAAGACAGCAGCTCTCGGTCCGATAAGATACCCCCCTGCCCCCACTGTCCACACAGCATACCGAGAATCCATACAGATCGAAGCTCAGCTTGGTCTGAAATATTCCACAGGTCAATCAATGTGTGATCCCCCCACAGTTAATCTGATACAGCAGCAACAAAAAAAAGAGCCACATATAGGTGTGTGTGTGTGTGTGTGTGGTCTATTATCATGCATGATTATACACCACAACTCCTGCAGTTTGAATTGAATGGGCAACACCCCACAGGATGTTGAATTTAAATTACAGGAAGAGAAAAGCACTCAATTGCAACAAAAAATAATCACACAACAGAAAACAGAATTAGCATTAAAATTCAAATTGCAATTCTGCATCCTGTTTACTACCTTCATTCAATTCTGAATGTTACACAATCTTGTTATACAAACAGTATGCATGTAAATGTGTACAGAAATGATTGTATATTTGAGCTTGTGGCGTGTGTGTTTATACAGTATGCTAAAGCATAAGGGTATTGCGGGTAGGCTGAAGTCCTGCACTAAGACTATGATTATTGAAGATATCTCATCAACTCTCTGTACATCAGTGTAAAGATTCTCTGCCTCATTAGTGAATGAACATTCAACTCATCAGCTCATAGTGAGATGGTATTTCAGCAGAACCAATCATGGTATTGGCTAACAAACATGAACTAATTCCCCTGCCCTCACATAAAGACATACACTGAATGCACAGCACAAAATATAGATAGAATTGAATAAATAATTCCAATGTTTTACAGCCACAATAAGTGAGCAAATGCACAGTATTTTTTCCTTGAACAGCCTAATAAAACAAACTGCATGTCCTTTTTTAAAACAAGTTTTGAAAATGTAGCCACTGGGTTGAAAATAATCACCACAGTACACAAAACTATTTGTTTAGGACACTGTATTTTAAAGAACATTTTTTAAAAATCCAAATAATTTTACAGATCTTTACCGTAAAGAATTTAAGTTTTCCATGCTCGTCAATGAACCATAAACAATTAATGAACATGCACTTGTGGAACGGTCGTTAAGACACTAACAGCTTACAGACGGTAGGCCATTAATGTCACGGTTATAAAAACTTAGGTCACTAAAGAGACCTTTCTACTTACTCTGAAAAACACCAAAATTAAGATGCCCAGGGTCCCTGCTCATCTCTGTGAATGTGCCTTAGGCATGCTGCACGGAGGCATGAGTACTGTAGATGTGGCCAGGGCAATAAATTGCAATGTCCGTACTGTGAGACGCCTAAGACAGCTCTACAGGGAGACACAGGGTAGGGACAGCTGATTGTCCTCGCAGTACCAGACCATGTGTTACAACACCTGCACAGGATCGGTACATCTGAATATCACACCTGCGGGACAGGTACAGGATGGCAACAACAACTGCCCGAGTTACACCAGGAACGCACAATCCCTCCATGAGTGCTCAGACTGTCCGCAGGGGTGATGGTCAGACTCGTGTTTATCGCCGAAGGAATGAGTGTTACACTGAGGCCTGTACTCTGGAGCGGGATCGATTTGGAGGTGGAGGGTCCGTCATGGTCTGGGGCGGTGTGTTACAGCATCATCAGACAGAGCTTGTTGTTATTGAAGGCAATCTCAACGTTGTGTGTTACAGGAAAGACATCCTCCTCCCTCATGTGGTACCCTTCCTGCAGGCTCATCCCGACATGACCCTCCAGCATGACAATGCCACCAGCCATACTGCTCGTTCTGTGCATGATTTCATGCAAGACAGGAATGGCAGTGTTCTGCCATGGCCAGCGAAGAGCCCGGATCTCAGTCCCATTGAGCACGTTTGGGACTTGTTGGATCGGAGGGCGAGCCACGTCTAATTTATGAGTTAAATTACATGACATTTCCAAATCTCTGATTTTATTCAGTGGGTCAAAAGAAACCATAACAAAATTGGAATCAAAATAATTATTTGGCATATCTGTATTTTCTTAACATACAATAAATATATTGGAATTGTTCATACACAAGAAAATTGTGGGTAAAATAAATGAGAACCCAATAATAAATGTATATGTCATTTGTTTTATTTAAATGTTATTTTCACTTTTACAGTTTGAATCAATTATCAATCTCCAGAAAAGTTGAGGTTACAGCTCCTTCAAGTCCAGGCCAAGCAATCCCCCTGCCAATCCCCATCTTGTGTGGTACACAGGGACAAACAGATCTCACCCGCATTATCTCTCTATCGGTGTGTGTCTCTCTGTCAATGCGACCTGTCAGCGAGATGACAGCGTGACATTAATGTGAAGGACAGATGGACGTGATTATGACACTTCACTCTCTCACACACACACACACCTGAGATGCCATATTTACTGCCTCGAAAGTCCTCAAGGTATGTGTGTGTGTGTGTGTGTGTGTGTGCTCTGTTCCAAAAACAAGTGACCTGCCGACAGAGGCAACACATTTTCTACATCATAGAAGGCAGCATAATGTTACTTTTAGAATGGCTAAGATACCTTTTCGGTCAAATTTTAAGGATGCATTGAATGTATCCTTCACGAAGAAGGAAATCCAATAATGCACTGCAACAAGCTAAACTGAAAAATCCAGAAACGTTGATTAGAAATTCATCCAGTACTGAAAAAGTATTGATAAAATACTAATTTAAAATGGATTAACTTACCTAATATTTGATTGTGCATACTATTTTAATACTAAGTAGAGTATTGTATCATTAGCTTGGGCAAATATTACTGCAAAACTCTTTTAAAATCAATCCTGCATCAAGTCTGCAGTGTACTTTGCATGCAAAGCATGATTTGTACGATGCAAAGAGTGCAACCTATGTATAGTATTACAAATCTCTCACTTAAAAGATTACATTTAAGTTAGGATCCTGCCTTAGAATGTAGCTGCCTAAGTAGACAGAGAGCAAGGCAGCTCACAAGGTTTCAGAGCTCACGTGTTGTGTGTGGATGTTTTTACAGCAGGTTAACTGCTGCTAACACATGCAATAAAATTCCCCATCCTGACATGTTGTTTGAGTGTTGTTTTGCATTCAAATATAATTGCAGTATTATGGTGACGTGTGAATATCGTCTCTGGTTCAGTGGTTACAGCACTCTCATCCTTCAGATGTTCAGTTTCGGGATGCGGGCCAATAACACTTCAACCCTGTTTTGTTTTCGTCAGCACTGTCTCTCCACTGCTAACATGGCATCGCTGCTATAAAGCCAATGTCGTCCTGAATTTCAAAACATGAGATGGGTTTTAAGAAGCTGTGGAGTCAATATACAAAAACTTTTACCATAAGCGTATCTCCCCCATTTCTAAGTGCTGTACTGTCTGCAGAGCCTCTTACAGCAAGCTGTACGAATTAAAGAAAATAATACAGTTTTGGAACATAAGGGTTAGTAAATAATGACAGAAATTATACTTTTGGGTGAACTATCCCTTTAAATGTACTTTTACCCTTGGGCCACTAAAACAAGTGGGACTATACAAACAAAATTCAGGGCTATAACCCCTGTTGTGAGTGTGTGTGAAGAAAGAGGAAGGCAAGACAAATAAGATATAGATTCGAAGTGAGATTGTGAAAACGTGTTTTACATCTGCATTTTAATGTGTTTGCACTCAAGTCATTGATCAAGTAAACTTGTGTTCTGTGCATTGGGAGCATCTCCTTTAATTAAAGATCCCACATGCATACTGCACCAACCAATGTAAAACTGTAAATCAAGATTATATTCCATGCAACAATTAGTGTGTGTCCTGAGACTGCACAAAAGAGATGACAACAATGATTGCAATAAGATGAATTTACAGCCAAATACATAAGCTTCTGTTTGAACAAATCAGTCGAAGGAGTCTGGAAAGAGTCTTAAACTTTCATAAACATAAAACAAACTTCGAAATAGTATTATTGGATCATCAGCATGATTAACTTTATAAATCAAGGCATAGTTCACCCAAAAATGAATCTGTCATTTACTCACCCTCGTGTCATTCAACACATTCACCATAAAAGAGGTTCATACAACTAATGTATTATATTAGAAGTCTTCTGAAGCCATACAACAGTTGTCTGTGAGAAAAGGACTGAAATGTAAGTCCTTATTCGTTGATAATCTTCTTCGCTGCTGCAGCTGTAAAATGGTACTGTATGGGTTGGAATGATATTAGGGTGAGTTAATAATGTCAGAATTTGAATTTTTAGGTGAAGGAACCCTTTAATTTTCTACTACAAACCTCCCTCACAGTAACTGAAAATATTACTTTAAAAAACATAACCTCACCACATTTCTCAGTGGAGATCTGTTGGATAAAGGACAGCCAACCACACAATGCTAATAAATCCAGATAATACACTCTCTGCTTTTCATTTCCGAAATGATGTTATGACTACAATCCTGAGAGGAAGGTTTCTTCCTCAGAACAGCCTCATATCACTCAAGTTATGGAGGAAATAAAAGGGAGAGAGAGAGAGAGAGAGAGAGAGAGAGAGAGAGAGAGAGAGAGAGAGAGAGAGAGTGTGTGTGTGTGAGAGTGTGTGAGTGTGAGAGAGAGAGTGAGTGAGTGAGTGAGTGAGTGAGAGAGAGAGAGAGATCGATGAAGAACCACAGCAGCAATGTTCCCCCTAATTTTTATTCTTGCTCAGCAAAACCTTTTTATTTTGGGAAGAACTTTTAGCTAGATAAAATACCCCATGTAGCAATCTTTGCAGTGTTCACTGTGCCATTTGTTACAAAGAAATCCTATATAAATTATAATTTGTTTCTTTTGGTCTGCACAAGAGAAACATCAGGGCTCATTTCCAATGCCTATAGCTGGCTTACCCTCATAGGCAGCTGCCATCTAGGGCCACATCCACTCTAATGTTGCTAAGTTTACACCTCTCATTCACACTAGAATGGCATTTTCTTCCACCTAATATGAAGACTTTCAAAAAGACTTCAAGCTGCAAACTTACTTTGCTTACTTCATAAAATGATGACGTTAGGTAACGGATTAGGGTGGACGTGATCTACCAATAGTGTAAATCGAAGAGTTTGGCGTTAGTGTGTTATTAAGCAACATGATATTCTAATACACATTAAATTACACGGCACAAAAAAAATTCAATTTATAATTAAATATAACTATTTTTGACACTTTTCAGTATTGAATTAATTAGATATAATCAACATTTTGATTTGGTTTTATTTACTTGTCGCAGTGCATTACAGGGTTGCCTTCTAAGATAATGATACATGCGATGCTACATTAGAATTTGCCCTAAAGAAATTATCTTAATCACGGTATTTTCATTTTAGATCAGTCTTTGTGTTCCACAATGCTTTCAAATGCTGTCTACATAAGCAGCTCACTAGGTTTTGGAAAGGATCCCAGATGTGTGTGGCAGCTTAGAGGTTACACTGCAGAAGAGCTCAGTACTGCTCAAGCTTTTGGGACAATTCAGAAAGCCAACAAATACCTGCAGGTTTTAGGAGTTCTCATTGAAGTCTCACGAATCATAAAGCTGTACCCCTCTGGAATAAAGGTAAGAACAGACAGGTGAAGAGGGCAGGAAACACTCTTTATTGTAAGGGGGATGATTTGCAGTTCTGTTCATCAGTACAGCATCCAGTCTCTAGGCTACGAAACAAACCCCTGAGAAGCTCATTAAACACATACCAACACAATGCACATCAATATTTCATAATGTGAATACAGTTGCTTCAGATCACACACACGTTGGTCTACCTATCATAATGAGGACTTTCCATAGACATAATGATTTTTATACTGTACAAACTATAGATTCTATCCCCTAAACCTAACCTAAAACCTCTGCATTTTTACATATTCAAAAAACATAATTAAGTATGATTTATAAGCTTTTTTCCTCATGTGGACCGACAAAATGTCCCCACAACGTCAAAAATTTCAGGTTTTACTCTCCTAATGGGGACATTTGTTCCCCACAAAGTGATAAGCACACACACACACACACACACACACACACACACACACACACACTCTCTCACTCTTTCTCTCTCTCCCTGATGGCAGCTTATACAGAATTATAAGAGGTGGGCATGCATATGAATTTATGAGCACTGGTTAAATATTTTGTGCATTTTAATGCAAAAATCATGACATGATAGGTTACTATTACCTCCCAGAAATGTCTGACAAGATTTCACACACCGACATAAGGCAATTGCTGCTGACTGCTAGCAAAAATTAAGATTGTCAGAGAATTTTGTCTGTGCACTCCAAGTAATTCATTACATTTAATAAAAGAGGCCCCGTGGCCTCAACTTCCATTTTCATTTTGTTTTGCACCAATTTACCCAGAAGTGATGATTTGTTTTTGCAGCATTTCAAATTTTCTGCATGAATTACATTTTCAAATTGATGTTGATGATGCATTAACGATTGTGATGCTTCAGTTTAAACACGCCAACTCAAGCTAAAAAAACAGCAACTAAGCTGTTGAAGTGTGTTCTGTAGCCAAAAGCGTCAACATCACAAACAGAGCCACTAAACCTACACCAAACCCTCGTCTAAATGTAAAGAGACATCTTCACTGATTGCTTCTGCAGGACCACGACTCTCCTGGCATCTTAAACAAAAAGTGATGAAGACAATGCAGCCGTGCACCATCAATTCCAGCCTCACCTCTCCTCCGTTCTCCGCTCCCACTCTTTTCTAATGCAAAACTGCTCTGCCACTCCAGGGAGGAGGAGAGACGTGGACAATTATTTCTTGGCTCGGACGTGGCAGAGCTGTGATTGACAAATAAAAAGATTGAAAAGGCTCTCTTTTAAATAGGAAGAGAGCTGCCAAATCGGAGATCATCTTTAATATCTCACCCGAGACAGGAGGAGAAAGCGAGAAGGAAATGGAAACTAGCATCATTCAATTCTTTCAAAGGCAGCGCTAAATGTCGCTCTTAAAAAAGGGGCCGAGTCCAGCCACGCTAGAATAACACTACATATTTATGATTAAGCTCGCAGAGGAATCAATACGCCTGACTCATCTGTTAATGGGAAAAGATTCACAACTTTATAACGACATGATCACATGACCAGCGCTAACATGGACGGCTCCGCAATCATTCCAGCTTAGTCAATAAAACCAATAAACCAACAAGCTCTGAGTGTTACAAAACACTTGTACGAACCAGAAATATATTCAAAAAGATCCCAACAAAAGAGCATAACAGCATTGTTTCTAGAAGTAAAAATCCCATTTGAAATAGTTTTTTTTGTGAGAACATATTACCATTTCAGGACAGACCAACCTTGAGCTCTGTGGTTAAGCGATGAAGTATGCTTCTGTTTAAGCTATAAGTCATTGTAATTTTAACTTAATTTAAAAACTGTTCAGTGCTCAGTAGTCAAATCTCTATTGAGGAACTGCAGTACCCATAATCCTAATGAGAGATGTGTCAGAATTACTGTAATAGAGCACAACAGTCTGGTTCAGCAAGTAAAAAACCCATAAGTTTTTTTCATAGACTAACTGATTTTCAATAGAAAACTTATTAACCTTTAAAAGACAGACCTACCATGAGCTCAGAGGTTGTTCATTGATGGTATATGCTTCTGTTAAAGTCATCCACCTGCGTTATTTCAGCTGCATTGTTTAAAATCGTGTTTGATAGTGGAATTCCTGGTAAACAACTCTATTACCCATGGTTCAGCAGAGATAGCTTCACCAATCAGTAGCCGCGGCAAACCAAGCCCACGAAACATGCCTTGGAGTGACCGCCCACACCCATTACGCACTGTGAATGACGATAACGAGTCTGTATCTCTTCACACTAAAACAAATTATTTATTTGCATATATCAGAATACTTCACAATAAACATAAAATATATTGTTTCTACACTTATTGTATACAACCTAAAATCAATAGTTTTCTATATTCCCATCGCTTTTTATTCAATGACATTGTTCGCAATGCTTCATAGGATTGTAGTCAATGCCCTCATTGAAGACGGCAACACAGTCTTGTACGTTTGTCTTTTTGTCTGATTTTTAAATACTTTCTTGCCTTAAAACAAAATCTGCGCTGTTGTCATTTACCTCAGAGCTGGTTGGTTTGGTTCATAGCTCACAATTCTTTTATGAAAAGTCTATGGGAAAAATACTTCCGGAACCCAGAATGCTGGATAAATGGACGGCCACTGTTGCGATCTTTTACGAGAATTCTCTCTTTACTGTTATGTCCTTGGACCTAGGAAATTATTTGTTTCTATGGCAACACTCATAACACCAAAACAGATCCATGTGTGGCTTTGTTGTTGATGACAGCAAAATATTTGACCTCTTTTAATTATTTAATTCACCTTTTTATGTTGCAGTGGCTATAAAAAAAAAAAAAAAAATGGCATATCAAACTACATATATGTAAACTACATTTAACTGTTAGTTAAAGGCCGCTGGCATTTTTTGGTACTTTTTACAAGGTTACAATTGCCAAGACAAAACTTTCATAGAATGACAAGTTTTCAACTTGTAATCGTGAGTTCTAAGAAGTAAAAGTGTTTTATTTTTTATTGTAATTATAATTTTTTTTTTTTTTTTACAAGTAACCTCATAATTATGGTATTTTGACACTATGTGAATGCACCATTACTTCACAGAAATCGTTGGTACCAAATTATGTAGAAAGAGCTCAACAATGACAATGAAGCATGATCAAGTCGGTCTTCCTACACTCTCAAACACATTATATATTTTTATATGTCTGAATATTTTATGAATATTTTATGATGATCTTTAAATCAAATGATTTTAATACTTATCAATGAATATAGATCAATGGTTTTATTACAAAACAAATGTTTGTTTTATCGCTTTTTATTAGTTTTGATTTATTGGGATAAGTAGTTAATTGCCAGCACAGTTGAGTAGAAAAGTTTGATATATTTATAGGCTTATAAAAATGCATTTTCTCTGTAGTATAAAACACTTTCTCTGTCTTTCATATTCTATAGAGTTTTCTAGATGCAAAGCTGCATGAATGCATGCAGGTGAAACAGCGAATGGTACTGCAGAGTGGCCCTCTTCAGCAAATTATAGCAATCATCCTTATACATACACACACAGACATACGCAGACTAAAGCATAAGCAATGACAGACATATAACACCCATAATTCACACCAATTAAAAAGGAATAGGTACGCTCGGACATGACATTTGGAAGCAGACGAATGAGCAGTAAAACTTGGAAATCGAATTTTCCATTGTGGCATGTAGCCTCATGGATTTCCGATCACAACACTGTTGAGACCCCTGTCTAATCTGTACACCCTTCATTTGCACAGAGTGAGGTCTGATTTGAGACAAAGACACACTTCAAGGGGGAGAAGAGGAGAAATGCTTGTGAAAATTGTATATTTCATTGTGCTTAAAGGGATAGTTCACCCCATTTCATCATTTACTCACCCTCATGCCATCCCAGATATGCAAGCGCAGCGTAGTTCTAGCAGGAAGACTAGCAGCTGTACATCATCGCACCATTGGCTGGGTAATTGCTTCATAAGTCTGCTCACAATCTATCACATTGCTGTTTCAGTGTGCTAACACAGCATCCTCCACCGCCCCACCACCACAGGTTGAGTCCCGTCCTGCACAGAGGTAGGCTCCTCGCCCCTGCCTTCTATCTCCGGCAGGATATGAGTACAACTACTTCGGACCACCAGATGGGGCCTACGCCAAAGAGAGACATTACTTTTCTGTTTTATCTTCATCAAATAAATGTCATCTTAAATTTCACTCAAGTCTGCGAGTCTTCCTGATATAAATTACTTTCTTCTGCAGAACACAAATGAAGTTTTTTAGAAGACTATCTCAGACACAATCTAATCCATAAGATTTCAGTGCTTAAAAATTCAGATGCGATATGACAGGTGTGGGTGAGAGACAGATCAATATATGAGTCCTTACACACTTGGATGCTAGAACAGAACTTTTCACCATCTTTCATGGGGGAAAAAAATAGTAACTATATAAGTTTGTAACTACATGAGAGTGAGATAATAAAGACACCATTTTCAATTCAGGGGTGAACTAATATATATATATTTGAGATATTCCATTTCAATTTAAGAGCTCTAAAAATGATGACAGTTAAACTAATCACTGAAATCTTGGCACAGGATTGTCTGGCTATGCTTCCAAATTGAAAAATATACTCCATTTTAGAAATTATCAACAGACATATGGAGCAGACTCCGTTCATATTGGCAGGCATGGCAGCTGAAACCGAGAAGTTAAATGAGGAAATTGTCACTGCTTTGATATTTCAAGTACGATCACAAACCACAAACCTGCAGCAAACAAGCTGAGATTTAACGAGTGTCAACACTGCAGACACAACAAATACTATGAGAAATAAGTCATCATCACTTGGCAGACAGCCTACTGGGAGACGACAGTGACAGAGAAAGTCCGCAGGGTGCAAATCAGTAGAGGAGAAGAGAAAATAAATTGTGTGATGGCTGAATATCAGCTTCTGTAGCGGGTTGAGGGAGTGACCGCTGCTTTGGTTGATATGTGTCATATAACATCCAGATATTAATTTCATCAAATGCTTAACAAGCCAAACCAAAAAGGCAGAGACAATAGAGGACAGCTGAAGCTGTCCAATAGATTTTAAAAGCATTTTTAAAGACATTTATTTGCACATAAACACTCATAAACTAACATAAATATGTAAATTAATGAATATGTATCATGCTCATGAGAAAAGAATTAAAACAGCCCTGGTGGGCATCTGAAGATTTCATCCATCATTTTCTTATTTGTATATTAGTATTTGCCACTTCTGATACAGGCAGTAGAAAGAGGGATTTGGACATGATGCAGGTCAGATTCAATCTTTCTTCTCCCACATGAGCACCCTAAGGATTTTTCCAATTCATGTTCAATACAGGTTAAGCTCAATCGACAGTATTTGTGGTGTAATGTTGATTACCATAAAAATACATTTTCACTATAATTTTTTACTTATTAATTGACAAATAAAAAATAGCAAAAATCTGGGTTCCCATAAGGCACTTACAGTGGAAGTGAATGGGACCAATCCGTAAAAGTTAAAATTCTCAATGTTTCAAAAGTATAGCCGCAACATGTAAAATATGAATTTAGTGATAAAATCACTTACCTTAATTTTCTGCATAAAGTTACATCCAATTTTACAATTTAGTTGCCATGACGACGCAACATCTTAAACCCCATAATCCCACAAAAATGACCATTTAGACAACTTTACAGCTCAAATAATACATGAGTTTTAACAGAATAATTTATGTAAGTGATTTAATAAAATTAGAAGACTCACATTTTTGCCTTTAAACACTCCAAAAATTGGCCCCATTCACTTCCAGAATAAGTGCCTCTGTGTAACGTAGATTCCCTGTCTGTCGCTCACGTCGACGTTGTGTCGAAGAAGCGACACTAGGGGTCTCTCTTGAGAGTCTTATGCATCTCTGAACTTGGCAGACAGAATTTGCATGTCCCGCCCCCGGACATATGGGTATATAGGGAGGGAAATCGTCTGTTCCTTCAGAAATTTTCTTCAGAGCCGACCGGTTGTGTGAGCAGCGAGCTGCAAGTCAAAATCAGTTTCCTCCCATCTCTGGCATATCCTGTTGGATCTACGGCACATATCAGCGGCTTTCCCCTTCTCTGCACGGCAGAGCAGCTTTGTCACTGGGCACTTTGACACGCTATTAAAAGAGTATTTTCTCTAAAAGAGCAATACACAGCAGCGTTGAACGTCTTTTTCAGGACGCGTCTTAAAGATGCCTTTCCACCCCTGTGTAGTTCCGGGATGCGGTTGAGTTCTCTCCACTCCTAAAGGTCACAGGCGCTGCCTCGTGTGTCTGGGCCACGATCACACTGAGGCAGCTTTGTGAATGGTCCATGTTCTCACTGCGAGAACCTTACCATGGTAATGTTGCGGTCGCGGCTTTCCTTCCTAAAAAGGAACACCACTCCAGCCGCCCCCCCCACGTCGCTCCTTCCCACGGGATTGAGGACGACCCGGCTGGTGATGGAGTCGATTTGGGGATAGCAGCGGGCTCGGTTTCGCCGGGTACGTCCCCACGAACCGCCCACCATCCGAAACGATCGTTGACTTCCGCCCGGGCTCGGGGTGACAGCTGCTTGCCTCACGGCCAGTCTTCCTATCCTCTTGAGCCCCCTGAGTTGGATGACTAGCTCGCCGCTGCATCGGAGAGTGTGCCAGCGTGGAAGAATCGATTGGGCTGCCACCTTCAGGTCAGCACGCCCAGTCAGAGGCTGACGCCCAGATGGCCGACATGCTTGCCCGGGCCGCCACCAGCGTGGGGTTGGACTGGAATCCTCCGTCCTCCCCAGTCTTCGCGGCTGGACGATTGGTTCCTCGGGTCTGCGTCCCGCTTACAGTCACCAAGTTTAGGCAAACCCTCGACGGCGGAACAGTCCATGGGTACATGGTGGTCTCCCAGGTTGACAGGGTGGTTGCGATCCACCTGTGTCCCGAAAACACCACCACCTAGTGGGATCGCCCGGTGCTCCCCTCCAGGGCCTGTAGGATGATGTCCTTACTGACCTCCAAAGCCTACAATGCCACCGGACAGGCTACTTCCGCCTTGCATGCCATGGCTCTCCTTCAAGTCTTGACCCCGACGTGCTGCAGGAACTGCGCTCAGTGACTGAACTCACCCTCAGGGCCACGAAGGTCACAGCACGGCCACTCGGGCAGGTGATGACCACCCTTGTGGTTCAGGAACGACATCTGTGGCTGAACCTGGTCGAGATGCGAAGTAGACATCGCACGCTTTCTCAACGCGGCCATCTCCCAGTTCGCCGTTTTCGGCAACACCGTCGAGGACTTCGCCCAGCAGGTAAAGAAGCAGACGGAGGAAATCTTGGACTTGCGAGTTTTCAACCGGTCCTTGCACAAACTGCCGGTCAAAATGCTCATGCAGAGACACCTCCTAACTTGCCCATCCCCCAGCATCTTCGTTGCTGTGTCTGGTACGTGCTTTGCATATCTATTTGGACCGCACGCAGAGCTTTAGACGTCTGAACAGCGTAAAGGGAATGGTGTCTCCAAACAGAAGCTTTCCCACTGGGTGGTTGACGCCATAGCATTGGCCTATCACATCCTGGCCGTGCCTGCCCCCTTGCGGGTTTGAGCACACTCGACAAGAAGTGTGGCATCTTCATGGACATTGGCCAAAGGCACCTCCCTAGTGGACATATGCAGAGCAACAGGTTGGGCAACACCCAATACCTTTACGAGATTTTACAATCTCAGGGTTGAGTCGGTTTCAGCCCGTGTTTTCTCAACTTGGTAACATGGTAAAAACTGACCAGGTGTACCGCTTGCACCTAGCACCCTTTCCCTCCACTAAGGCAATACAGTGCGCTCTTGTCCCAGGAGATCCCACTAACTCGGCTCCCTGGATGACTCCTCCCTAGCCCTCTGGTCCACGAATTCAGCGGAGGAATTCACGACCAAACCCAATGCAGGTACTCAATTTACCCTGTACTGGAATAGGGCTCCACAGGTCGGGCCCCTATGTAGACTTATCCCCCTGTGTGCATTCATCTGTGTCTGGAGCATGCTAACTGCTACAACAAAATTTGAATATTAACCAACAAATTGGATTATCTGTGTTAATGTCATTTGCATGTATAAATTCCCAGTAAGTGTCATTTGCATGTATAAAAACAACATTAGATTCTTGTTATCCATGGTCTACCGAATCTGAATTTGTGGACAGATGATAATGCTTTCTGTTTCACATTTCCTGAACAAATTGCAGATCAAATTTGACTTCCGGGGAGAGAATAAAGACAACGCATCTTTCTCGATTATCTGTAAAATTATTAGTATTTCCCCATATAACTCCAGTGAGTGGGCTGTAAATGTGTGTTCCATCAGCACTTTGAAAACTTTATGGTGGCACATATTCCTTCATCTTTTCCTCAATTACAGGAAAGCCTCTGAACTCACTAGCTCTAAAAGAGAGATTTCCTCAAGCGAACGTGACGCATTTCTGTTATTAGTTTTCTTTCCTACTTCTGATTTGCATTAATCATGTTGTAAGGCAGAAGAAGGTATGATGGTTGTGATGCAGGTGCCTCTGCTGTCTAAACATAATAGTGCTTAAGTTTCTTTCCTGTCAAGAGAGACATGTAATTTAAAATGCTTCTGAATTTTGCCTAAACTGAATCATGGCAGAAATTTCCTTTTTCTTATACTCAAAAAGTCAGCAAGGCTAAATAATGCATTCAGATTACACAAACCTAACCCAGAAAATCCACTGGAGGAAACATTATATCCTTGAAGTCAATCTGTAATCAAAATTGATCCTATTTTATTGGACGTTACTGACCTTAGTGTGCACGATTCATCAGAGTATGTTCTTCCTAAAAGAAACTGAAAGTTATATCTAGACCTGAATGGAGGGAATGATAAAATGATAGAATGAACAATAGATTTACATATCCATACACACATAATATCTTCACTACACCTACAGTGCATCCGGAAAGTATTCACAGCGCTTAACTTTTTCCACATTTTATGTTATGTTACAGCCTTATTCCAAAATGGATTAAATTCATTATTTTCCTCAAATTTCTACAAACAATACCCCATAATGACAACGTGAAAGAAGTTTGTTTGAAATCTTTGCAAATTAATTAAAAATAAACCATTATCACACGTACATAAGTATTCACAGCCTTTGCTCAATACTTTGTTGAAGCACCTTTGGCACCAATTACAGCCTCAAGTCTTTTTGTGCATGATGATACAAGCTTGGCACACCTATTTTTGGGCAGTTTCTCCCATTCCTCTTTGCTGGACCTCTCAAGCTCCATCAGGTTGGATGGGGAGCGTCGGTGCACAGCCATTTTCAGATCTCTCCAGAGATGTTCAATCGGGTTCAAGACTGGGCTCTGCTGGGCCACTCAAGGACATTCACAGAGTTGTCCCGTAGCCACTCCTTTGTTATCTTGGCTGTGTGCTTAAGTATCGTTGTCCTGGTGGAAGATGAACCTTCGCCCCTGTCTGAGGTTCAGAATGCTCTGGAGCAGGTTTTCATCAAGGATGTCTCTGCACATTGCTGTATTTATCTTTCTCTCGATCCTGACTAGTCTCCCAGTTCCTGCCGCCATGACGCTTGCCATTCAGGCCAAAGAGTTCAACTTTTGTTTCATCAAACCAGAGAATTTTGTTTCTCGTGGTCTGAGAGTCCTTCAGGTGCCTTTTGGCAAACACCAGACGGCCTGTCATGTGCCTTTTACTGAGGAGTGGCTTCTGTCTGGCCACTCTGCCATACTGACCTGATTGGTGGAGTGCTGAAGAGATGGTTGTTCTTCTGGAAGGTTCTCCTCTCTCCACAGAGAAACGCTGGAGCTTTGTCAGAGTGACTATTGAGTTCTTGGTCACCTCCCTGACTAAGGCCCTTCTCTCCTCGATTGCTCAGTTTGGCTGGGCAGCTAGCTCTAGGAAGAGTCTTGGTGGTTCCAAACTTCTTCCATTTATGGATGATGGAGGCCACAGTGATCATTGGGACCTTCAATGCTGCAGAAATATTTCTGTACCCTTCCCCATATCTGTGCCTCGATACAATCCTGTCTCGGAGGTCTACAGACAATTCCTTGGACTTCATGGCTTGGTTTGTGCTCTGACATGCACTGTTAACTGTGGGACCTTATATAGACAGGTGTGTGTGCCTTTCCAAATCATGTCCAATCAACTGAAATTACCACAGGTGGACTTCAATCAAGTTGTAGAAACATCAAGGATGATCAGTGAAACAGGATGCACCTGAGCTCAATTTTGAGTGTCATGGCAAAGGCTGTGAATACTTACGTACATGTGATTTATAATTTTTTTTATTTTGAATAAATTTGCAAAGATTTCAAACAAACTTCTTTCACATTGTTTCACAAATTCTACAATGATTTTGAGGAAAATAATGAATTTAATACATTTTGGAATAAGGCTGTAACATAACAAAATGTGTAAAAAGTGAAGCGCTGTGAATACTTTCCGGATGCACTGTATATCTGTAAAATCTCTATACATACCCATAATACCTTGACCTCTTTGTGTGAAAATGAGGGAAGGGTAGATTGAAGGTGGAACTGATTGAATGTGGAAGGTCTGTAGGTCAGAGCTGAATATCTGACCAAATGTATAACACAGCAGATTTGGTAGCTGTCCATCATGGGAGCAGACACTTGGAGAAGCCACGTGTTCATCTCTCATGCTCTGCTGACAGCAGCACTTTGGTCTACATATGTTCTGTTACCCCTGCCACACCAAGGCGCTCCATCAGTGTCCTATACTCGGTGATTAAATATGTAGTTAATACAGCACTATAAGAATATTGAATTATGCCAGAGCCTTTGTGACCTTTTTTTTTAAATTACAGGGCAAATTGTGCGAGACGACCACAGCACTTTAAAACAGGTGCTGCCTGAAACACAGCCTGAAGGAAAATACCCTCCCTTTACACACACTACCTCTCTTCAAACATAGCCGTTTGTGTATTTGGCCCAACCAGAGGCAGATTGGGGATCGTTTGAGAAACCCATCATAATTTTTGCAATTCTGTTTGGTGACTGTATTGGTATAGAAAGGACACACTTCACTTTATGTACACTCTTTCATTGGAAGACAAGATTTTAAATTTTTGGAAGAAAAGCGAGTGGTGTTCACCACTTGGTGCCACAATGCTATGATGTTTTCGGTGGTTACCAGTAGGAATGTGCAAGACTAGTCTTCTAGTCGACTAAATGGTTTTGATGCTGCTAGTCGACACTGGAATTACTAGTCGGTTAATATTTCCCACCATTAAACTGATCATCATTTACACATTTACGTTTGGCAACTAATGTATTTGAAACACTGAGACAAGCAGACACAGCAAAGTAGTTATGAAATCACTTCGGTGATGGTGCGGGAATCGGATTTCCAAACGGTTGAAAGATCCTATGGATGTTTTCACATTTGAGTCTTGTTTACATGTATGCTTGTACGTTATTTTTCCGCTGTGCAGGCTTTTTCAAGTGCAGGATAGCCGCCTCAGGTGAGTCAAGTCCCGTCTTTCACCGGACCATGTCAGCGTGTTAATTTTGCTCATTTATGCTTTTGGGTAAGTAGCCTAGAACAAGAACAAGGTGCCGACTGCTTAACAGGTTAAACTATCTTTGATTCTGTGTGCATGTCATGTCAAGAATACATTAGGTTTATTGTAGGCTACATCACAGGCCTATGTTTTCTATCCTATGGCTACATTTATTTTATTTTTTTACATCGTAAATGTTATTGGTTAATGTTCTTTACTGATCAGCTGTCATATTAGATCAATGGATAATGCACGACTGCACGTCGTGAAATACACTAAACTTTTCAGTGCATTTTTTCTCTCTTGTAGATTTGGCTTAGCTTACCTGTTAAAAATTTTACGTGGAGTATTCCGATTAGTACAGGCTGGGTTGCTCTATTGTTCCTGCACTGTTCATTCAATTGTTTTCAATAAATATGCCTGTTAAATACTTGCTAACTTATTCAGTGAATGCGTGTCATGTTCTACATTTAATGTTCATAATGATCATAATGCAAGGCGAGCACATTGCAGATAAATGCCCTTTTTCTGTGGAATTTATGCACAGATTTGGAATTGATTATGTATTTTAAATGGGTCACATAACACATTTTATTTTTACTGTTTTCTGTCATTTTTTGTTCTTTTTAGACTAGTCGAGTTCAACATTTTCATTTAAACGTCAATGAAATTAGTCGTTCAGCATATCCCTTGTTACCAGGGCATTGCAATATGGTTGTTAAGGAGTAGTATTTAGCTTGTTGCTATTCCATTACTGGGGTGCTCTGGTTGATCATTTACTTTCCCAAGTCAAAAGAGCACACCCAATGTCTTTGTGACATTCTGAGTGATTCTTATATAAGGCTCGTGTCCCCCGTTTTTCTTTAAATGTTTTATGAAGCAATCTGCAAAGATCAGCAAATGAGTTTGTCTGATTTCAGTCAAGCCATCATCTCCACTTGTTCAGATACACCATTCACCTTTATGATGTGCCATATAACTGGTAATGTCCACTCTTGGCACACAGCACAGGAAAGCTTTTTACAGATGAGACGGGTACAAATTACACGATTAAAAGAAATGCTTCTCCTCAGACCCTCATCTCTATAGAAGAGCAATCGAACATTACTTCGTGCAGCACTTTACAAATTGCATTGTAATTGTGTTTGTTTGAAAAACTTTGATTTCAACACTATATTTTTTTTTCTTGTCAGAGACAGGGCCATTATTGAAACAGACTGGAGTGGACTGAGGCTGTTATAGACAAGTATAGAGGGAATAAATTGAAAGTTCTGTGGAAGTCATTTACAACTGAAATGTTCAGAGAAAATGCCTGTGTAATTCAGCAAGAAAAACATCTGATATAAGGAATGTTTGCAAGTTGGCAGGTTTATTTAGAAACATCTGTCTGTTTGTCTATCTACCTATCTATCAATTGACAGAAAGACAGATAGAACAATACAATGCTAGATCAATCGATAGAATGATAGATATAAATATATAAAGATAGAACGATAGTTCGACAGACATAGAATGATAAAGCAATAAATACTGTAGAACAATAGAACGTTGAAATTATGATAGAATGATAGATAGATTGATTAAATGACAGATAGAACGATACATAGATTGAACGATAGATCAATTAAATGATAGAATGATAGAACGATTTAATGATAGATCGATTAAATGATAGAACTACAGAATGATAGATAGATCGATTAAATGGTAGATTGATTAAATCATAGATCGATTAAATGATAGATCGATAGAACGATTTAATGATAGATCGATTAAATGATAGATAGATCGATTAAATGGTAGATCGATTAAATGATAGATCTACAGAACGATAGATAGATCGATTAAATGATAGATCTATAGATAGATCGATTAAATGATAGATCTATAGATAGATCGATTAAATGATAGATCTATAGATAGATCGATTAAATGATAGATCGATTCAATTATAGAACGATTAAAATATAGAATGATAGATTGATTAAATGATAGAACGATAGATAGATTGATTAAATGATAGATTGATAGAACGATAGATAAATAACACGAAAAAAATTGACAGATCAATAAAACGATAGATATAACTAAATGTAGAATGATAGAGCAGTACAGTAAATAGAACAATATATACACAGAATGATAGATAGAACAATAGACACACAACAATAGATAGAAAGATACTGTACAGAGAACTAAAGAATGACAGATAGAATGATAAAATGAACGATTGAACAGATAAAACAATAGATAGAACGATAGACATATAGATCGATAGATGGACAGACAGATACTGTAAATAAATACAGTATATAAAAATGTGTCTACATCTAGTCTTCTATCTACTATCACATGCTGACACTAGTTGCATTGCAGTAAATCTGAGCTTGTTAGATGGTTAGAGAACACATCTCATCATGCTCTGCTGCCCACTGTTCATTGTGAGGCTGTAGCATCTGTTTACAGCTCAGCAGCAGTTTCTCGGCTTCGCATCAGGTAGAGTGAATTGGACTTCAGGCGGGATGCGCCCAGCTCAGCTATGTTCATTAACGCTGCTATTTCAGGCACCAGCTATCAATGCAGCCGTGCAGTGAGCAAAAGGCATCTCTGCACGCCCGCTCACGACTGAAATTATAGCCGCCTCCACCGACACACCAGAAAAGAACATTAAATCTGGAGAGACACACACCACCAGACCAAGCTGACAAGTAAATTGTTTCTGGAGCTGCTGGCAAAGGAAAGGGGGGAAAGGGAGATGAGAAGAAGGGAAAGGTAAACAAGTGAGTAGAGGGAATCATAACAGAGCAGAATTTAAAGCAATAAAGGGTAAAATGGTTGAATAACACGGTGATTTGGGGAGGTATCATCCTGGAAGATGGGAATCGGGGAGATAAAGTCAGGGAAGCAAGATAATATCATTGAATATCGAGGTCTACAACAAGAGCTCGTTCCAGAAGACGGTTGTGATCAATTCTAGGAATGAACCACATTTTGAACGGAATGTTCAATATGCTGCTATCTATGACATACATCTGATGATACACATTCGCTCAGATGCCCTTAGAGAAATCTTAAAAGTAAAAACTTAGATACTGCAGTATGAAATCCATTAAGTTATATTTTTAAAGACATTAATTTTTCAAGTCAACATGGAATCAAAAGTGACCTTATTGCTTTTTAAAGTGCATGTTCTTGGTCTTGTTGTGCATGATTTACTGACACACTTTATTCTGAATAAATATTTGTGTAGATAGTGGAGTTGCAACTATTGTAAATGTTGCACATTTCTAAATTTGTCTCCCAACTTTTGGGAAAATAATCATATTTTAACAGCTTATTTTTTCTTGGCTGTGGTGGAAAGAAAGAAATTATAGCTAGCCTGCAAATAACTTCCCTTTTAAGATGACATCACAAAACCAATCACCTTTCTCCATTCTGCTATGTATTTTCAATTCCCAACAGATAAGATCAGATTTGAGGATAAGTCCCGCCCTACATTTTTTTTTTTTTTATTGAATATGGTAAATGGTCTGCACTTATATAGCGCCTTTTTAACCTTAACGGTATTCAAAGCGCTTTACACTGTGACTCATTCACCCATTCACACACACATTCATACACCAATGGTGGCAGAGCTGCCATGCAAGGTGCTAGCCTGCCATTGGGAGCAACTTGGGGTTCAGTGTCTTGCCCAAGGACAATTCGGCATGTGGGCCAGGAATCGAACCGCCAGCACTGTGAGTAGTGTCTGACCCGCTCTACCACCTGAGCTACAGCATATACAGCATTTCATGTTGACTTTAAATAATTTTAAAAAAGGCTATAACATTTACGCACAAAAGTAAAGTAGTTACATAATTTCTAAAGTGTTCACAGACTCATGTTAAAAGCACACCGGATTAAGATAGCAGTCGTCTTTTGACTTGAGTCTGTACTTCAGTTATACTTCATTCAGCTGAAGTAGAGAACTAACTGATCTGATGATCCTATGAATGGTGTCAATTACACAAACAGACTGGTCTTCATATGTCAGAAAAGACAGACAAGACCAGAACCACATGGTAAAATAGACATAAGCCTGTATTGCAAACTATAGAATATAAAGGCCATAATGACAGAATCGCAGAGGGTGATGTGGTTAATAAAATTCAGTTGTGGTTGCAGAGGTGCAAGTCCTATATTATTACCTACAAATACAATTGTGCACTTGCACAAAGTTCTGATGCAATTACCAGGCGTATATGTCTGTTCCATGTAGCTCTGAATCAGCACTTGAGAATAAATGCACATAACAGGAAGCTCATGCACTCTTACCTAGAACCAAAGGCCCCTCCAACAGCTCTGATTGGACAAACTGCAACAAGGTGAAAATGACGAGGGGTGTGGCACCTGACCATGTGATCTGCATGATTCTTTTATATACCTGGCATCCCTGGACGTGCCTGAGATTAATCTGGACAAGTAGAAAAGAGAAAATAAATAAGTTAATAAATAAATAACTAAATGATGAGCAACTTTCAGAGGCATTGCAAAATGGCTGATATGCGCACACACACACTTGTGACCGTGCATCAGCTGAATTGTACATTAATGTAGAGGTATAGATGTACACGGCCTGATCATTACCATCAGATTTTATGCCTGAACCCAACCAGAACCCAAAGTCAAAGCTAATATGTAGGATTTAAACTTTTTATCTATTTTTATGTGCAAATAAAATATAGGCCAAAATTGGGATTTTAGCACAGCATTATCAAATAAATATAATCTAAAGCCAAGATTAATCCTCCAATGCCCAAAACTTGCCTACAAGTCAAAATGCAATAAATACTTTATCGGAGGAATTCAATCATCCATTTGTGTTTGAGGTCTGTTTTTCTGAGACAAACAAACACACACTTTTTCCCCACACACCTCTACTTCTCTAAGACACTTCCTAATTCTCTTTGGCCATACTGGCTTGTTTGAAGTAGACACTGTGAGCTTGTTGACTGAAAAGCTTTCTTCTCTTCTTATCATTGTGCTCACCGTAAACATTATCCCTGTCTTCATTTAAGGGGGTTCCTGTGCACAGAGCTGAAACCGCGGCTGGAGAGCTCTGCTTGATTGGACCAGGCGACCGTCTCATTGTCACACCTGTCCCTTATCATCCTTTACTTCCATTGTGTTCTGGCAACCTTATGGAATTACTGTGACTAGCAACTGCATAATTTGTGTGGCATGATGACAGCTACATTCACCACTAACATGATCGAAGGCAAGTTGCATTCATTTTTCACTTTTGTTTGTTTCATTCCCTCATTAATAAAACACTCATACTGCACAAAATCATTTTCATACTCAGTATTTTATTACGAAATATGACCAGTTTAGACAAATAAATAAAACAAGACAATAAATACTGGACTTTTTTGCAGTCATGTTTTTTCCTCCCAAGTACTCTGTGGTGGACCGTGGAGGGCCGGAATGAAGTCTTCCAGATAATTGTATCAGATTTTGGGGCAGCCAAAAGCATCTTTCACAAGCAATGAGATAAACACCCAATTACCAGAGGTGAGATGCCACTGTCAGCTGGGCAAAGGATGATTCGAGAATCAAGATGACCTTCTCACCTGACACTCTACCACAGCAATGTATTCAGCCTGGGAAGACAGCTGAGAGTAATTATTCAATTATTTTGATTAATGAACAGACCCATTAAAGATAATGGAAGATTTATGTGTGGAACCTCCTCTTTCCGAATTGCAATGCACATGGATTGGTCCAATCAGTACCCAACAGACTAAAGTAAAAAAAAACATTTTCACCAGTTTATCTTTGCACGCACATATCCATGAAATTTACATGAACACGACAACATTTTTGCAAGTACAAAAGTATGAGCTGTGCATGATGCTTGGCTGCAGGTGTCCAGGGAAATGTCCATCTTAGGGGTGCCAAAAACAAGTTAATTGGTGTCTTATTCAGAGACATTGTTTTTCAAAAGATGTGTTTGTGTAAAGTGTGTGGATATCATAAAATAGCAGGTTCTGAGTAACAGAGAGAAAAATAGGTATTTATAAAGACATAATCAGCCATTTAAGTCATGATTCACAGACATTGTGATACAATGATGGCGCCGCAGATGTCCGCCTCGGTGTGGAGCTCTCCAATTCTTTATTATTTTTGGATTGTTGTGACTGGAAACTCCTGTCACCAAGACAACTTGGCAATAAAGCTGAAATAAAAATAGAAACTGAATAAAAAACACAGTTGTTGTAGCACCCCTACTGTTCATGTCTCCTGCAAACTGCATGGAATTGTACTTTGTGAAACGTTTAACATGTTTTGCAAAAATGAATATAGCGTCACGTTTTCATTATGAGGCCAGGTTGAATTTATGTACATGTATGCAACAAAAGTAGAGGTAAAATATCTCAAAATAAAATAATTTCTTAAATGAGTCATCACAGTCTGTGAAAAGGATCCATGTAGACTAACCAGCCCGACAACGTTGGCTCAACCAGTGGCTTGGATTTGGGGCAGATTATTTTCATTCCACCAGTGGCAGATGGGCAGAGTTTTAGGGAAACGTGTTTGAAAACGTTAAACTTTTTACGTCGTTAGCGGTGCAGAAATTCCTTGCTTCTGGAAACTTTAGTATATACAGTATACATTTGGGCGATTCTCGTGAAAACTTTCAAGACAATATCCTGGTCCCATTTTACTTAATCTCAAAAGAAACAAATAAGAAATAATATTTTGCATATAGAAAATAAAGCCTATTTTTTTAGGGTTATTAATATTATTTACATTGTGACCATTGGGATAATATTTCTGACATTTTAATATTATGCAATTACTTGGTACTGCTCTAATGAGAATTTAGGGGTTAGTGCTTAAGTGTCCTGAAACAATTGATTTTTTTTATTGTTTTGGTATTAAATATGACCAGGACACTTTCTTGACAGGTTCTGTGAGAATTACTCATGGTTATATTGGCTACTGGTCATTATGCTCTTTAAATATCATCATTGGCCATTGTGAAACCCATATCAATCAACCACTATTCCAAAACCAGCCCTAAACTAGTCCTAAAATGCAAATTGCATGGAAAGTACAGCAGAGTACTACAAGAAAGACATTTGTTAAATCTGTCCATCATGACAAACCACATGTGTCCAAATGGAAAATCAATACAAGAGCTGTCTGAAGAAAAACGCTTCTCTTTTGGAGTTCTCGTCTGTTGTCATGTCTTTTGGTGTTTCTTTGTCTGTTGTACTGGTGGGTGACATGAACAAAGTCGACAACCATCCCAACCCTTTGTGGACTGTTTTGAGGTTTGGTAGACATAAATAAACTGTCATTTCCTTTACATACTGCTTTCACTCCGAACATAACACCATTTGCACAGGAATTGATCTCCACACATCTCGTGAGGGGCATCTGGTGTGTTAAAGGTTGGGGTATAGCAGGTAAATTATTGCAGGAAAGTGTTCTGAGGGATTTGAGAAATCCAATGCACTTCAAATTACCTCTGACAACACCCACTGTTCCTTTCAGCTTAATCTCTTGCCTTTCATCTTCCAATTTCTGCCTTTGTAGCTCCCTGGATCTCCAGCCCAGACTCTACGAGAGCTGGTGAGGGGAAAGAAAGAGGGATTGAGAAATAGAGAACAAAGAAAGAAATGGAAGAGACGGGCCAGGCGGGAGATATTGTGTTGTAGATGAAGAACACACTGGATTGCAATTGTTGCCGCTAGAAAAAGCATCTTCTATTTCCTTTATAATTCAAACGGGATGGTGGAATAATGTTTGTTACGAAGTGAGGCAGGGAAACAGAGATCCACAGTATAGTTATCGTTATCTTTGTTCAACGCCGGCTTTTCCCCAGAGACCGCTGGCTTACTGTGAAGGTGGCTGGAGGTTCAATTAGCCTGACCGAGACCTTCTTCCTGGGGAATAATGCAATGCTCACAAAGGAGCATGCAATGGCTATGCAGCGTGCAAGCCATAAAAAGGCAGAGTTTTCTAGATTTCCATCCAGTGTTTCCTACAGAATTCTCTTTTGCACAGTTCTCGGTTTGAGTATGATATGAATGAAAGTTATGATGACTTGTGATTCAGTGAGGGAGTCAGATGTTAAGTCAGTAACCGCAGATTCAGTGAATCACTCATGAGCCTTTTTGACCAATTTATTCAAATTATTCGGACTAAACTGTTCATGATGTATCTTTGTTTTAGTGCAAAGCCAGCAAAGACAATTGAGAGACGTATTGTCTTTGTTTTACTTTGTGGTACCTGGCCCTTTTAACAAATTCAATTCAATTCAGACTGCAAGCTCTCAATTTGAATAAAATCAGCCTGATCTCATGAAAATTATGTGACTGTGGCGAAATTTTTGCTAAATTATGCAAATGCATGGTTCCACAAAAATATCACAGCTATTCCGAGGTGAAATATCCACTGTGTGCACTAAAATCATGAAGTTCTCCAAACAAAATGAGGTTTCTAAGGTTAATGCTCACTCGAGCTTTAAATCAACAATATCTACCTCACTACCCTATATACACACAAACGAGCCATGTAAAACCACTTACAAAACCACAATATTCTATGACTCTAGTTTAAATAAAATATGATTTCTTTGGTTGTGCTAATGTAGAATCAGCAAAGGCGCTACCGAATAGCAGTGCATGAAACACTGGTATCTCTGTATGCCCTCGTATTTGCTCCTTGTTCATGCTTTACATTTACAGTGTGCTCTATCTGGACGAAGCAGAAGCTGTCCCCTGGGACTACAGCCAACAGCGAGTAAACACATATTCAGCCATTGTTCATAATATTCAGGCCGTTCAGCAAAACCTCAAGTGCTGTGTGCATTTCCAACATCAGTTCTCCACTTCACCATTCATTAATTTGAAAGCATTGTGTTTGGAATGGGTATATTTAAATCATTCAAATGCATTTAATGTTGGAGCTGTGGCCTATTGGTAAGATGGTAACCATGAATTTGGCATGTAAGACATGTCCCTGCATCAACATCTTTTGTGGGTCCTGGAACAACATTCTCAACAATCAATCAGATTTTGTGGAAGATGGAAAAGGGCAGGGTTAGGCAAAAGACTAGAGTATACTTGGTTTGTCCACATGCTGTTCTGGGTCATGCCTGGTGAGAGCTCAGCCATTGAAAGTGTACTCTAACCGCCAACTCATATGGACGTGTTCTGATTACTGATTTGTGATACTCCTTTATCGCTGTCAGTAGCTGGGTTTCCATCTCCATATTTTTATGCTCATTTTGAGATATCACAAAAAACTGCAGGATGGAAAAACTAAGATGCTAATTAAATCTTCAAAATGCACATAAAAAACATAAAAGCTTGCTTTTGCAGAGGTTGATAAATCTTTTATTTGATAAGAAGAAATGCACATAAACTATGAAGGAAACCCATCTACCGAATAAACTCCTATTGAATTTAAGGAATACAAGATGCGCATCAAAAAAGTAATGTAACTGAATAACTTCTTCATAACTGGACTAACCAGCAGACCAATCGTCGCATCTGAAATGTTGCTCTGGTCATCCTGAAATAACAGTGTCTGTAAAATCCCAAGCCTGTAGGGCTGCAACGGTACACAAAATTCATGGTACACTAAAGATGTCGATCCAAGATCCCTCTCTTGCTTGGCAAAATCAAGGTGACCCTAGCAAGTACCGCCGCTCCCTATAAAAAGAATATGCAGTCTGCGTAGGACACCAAGTCCCTAGTGGGGCACCATCTTACCCTACGAGGGCACCAAAAAGTCCACCTGTTGCCCTTACTGGCACATTATATGTTATTCAAGGACCTGAAAGCAGTTGCGGAACACAGATGATTGCTTCACGCTCATATAAGCGAACCACCCCCCACACCCCGTCCACCTGGAAAACTTTGTAGGGCATCAATTTGGCCAGCAGCGGCGCTGACACTAGCAAATACTGTATCAGCATTAATGCAATCAACATCGAGACATTGCACATGAAAACCAGAACCCTAACATGTTCTAGCAATGGTGCAAAGTAAAATAAAACTTATCTAACTTAATTCTCTGACTAATTAATAGAAGAAAAAAATTGGCCCTAATCCTATTTAAAAACATGTCAGTTTACACATCAACTTTCTAAATAAAAAAGATTACCTAACACTTTTTGGTGTTAAAGCACTAAAAAAATACCACCAATGTTTGCTGCATTCTACAGTATGGGTTAAAATGAGTTGAAGCATTTTTATCTCTGTTTTGTTGCTGTATTGTTTGTGCACTGGAAGCTCCTGTCACCAAGCAAACTTGGCAATAATGGAGTGGTGGTGGTGTAGTGGGCTAAGACACTAAACTGTTAAGCAGAAGGTTGTTGGTTTGACCCCCACAGCCACCACCATTGTGTCCTTGAGCAAGACACTTAACTCCAGGTTGCTCTGGTGGGATTGTCCCTGTAATAAGGGCTCTGTATGTCGCTTTGGATAAAAGCGTCTGCCAAATGCATAAATGTAAGATGATTCTGATTCTATTCAAATTAAATGTTCTGCTTTAAATAAAAACATGGTAAAAAATACCCAATTTTAGAAAAGAAAAAAAAAATCACTTTCATCGTTAGAAGATTCATCAGTACGTCAAAAAAATTATAAATGCTCTACACAGAGCAAATTATAAAACTCTTAAAGAAGACACTCGCATTAAATTTACATGCACACTCAACAACAAGCCCTCTGAATAAATATCAAACTGTTCGAACAAACACAATTTCATGCTCAAGCATTCGACCTTTCGATTATTGTAATCCGTTATCAGCATGTAAGGCCAGTGAAGCTCGCCGTGCGGCTCACAGTTGCATGGAGATGAGTTCGGAGGCGGGGGATGGGGATGGGGATGGGAACTGCTGTGCAGTGGTTGCACACTGGAGTTGCTGAATCATCCGCTATAGCTAATCTTGTGGCAAATTTGCCCCTCAAAAGACTCCCGAACTGGTAAACAGACATTTTTAGATAGCTGGCTTCATTATGTATCATAAACAGACTGTCGGTATCCATTGCTGAAGCACAGGTAACAGGAACACCATTCACAACTGAATCAAGAATGCCCTTTCACTCCAGCAATTTAAGGAAGTAGAATTCAAGTTAGTTCTTTTATAATACATTTCATCATTTCATTTTTTAGTATTTATTGCCCATAAACATGTTATCATACAACATGTGGAATGGTTAATTAAACTGAATTGCTAATAATCAATGTTTTAAATGCCACCTACAGGAATTATGTACATTACTGTATATTTATTGTAGTGTCAGTTTTTTTAAAAATAAACAAATTATTAAAATTTAAGGACCATTGTAGAAGAACACTACATAAGTCTTCAAAATGGAGCCAAATAACAAATAGCAGGCTTACAAGATGGAAGCCTTAAGCAGAACACATAAGAAGTTAACTGGTTTGGATCTTTTTGTTGAATCAAAAGTTATGACTGTTTTTAAAGGAATATTTCACCCAAAATGAAAATTCACTTATCATGTACTCACCCTCATGCCATCCCAGTTGTGTATGACTTTCTTTCATCTGCTGAACTCAAATTAAGATTTTTAGAAGAATATCTCAGCTCTTTTGGTACATACAATTAATGGGTGCTAACATTTTGAAGCTTCAAAAATCACATAAATCAGCATAAAAGTAATCCATAAGACAATTCAATTACTTCAGAAGTGATATGATAGGTGTGGGTGAAAAACAGATTAATTGTTATGTCCTTTTTTTACTATAAATTCTCCTCCCTGCTCAGTCAATCTCCACTTGAACTTTCTTCTTTTGTATTTGGTGATTCACATTATTTGTGCATATCGCCCTCTAATGGGCAGGAAGAAGAATTTCTAGCAGAAAAGGACTTACAAATGTATCTGTTTCCACACCAATTTATGCTGCCTTTATGTGTTTTTTTAGAGCTGAAATATTCTTCCAAAAATTATAATTTGTGTTCTGCAGAGGAAAGTGAGCCATAAACATCTGGGGCATCATGAGGGTGAGTAAATGATGAGAGAATTTTCATTTTTGGGTGAACTATCTCTTTAAAAATGTTAACCAAGCACTCCCCCAATCTTCCACTGGTTAGTCAAATAGGTCAGCTAGCACTGTCCCAAAACTCACACCATTTGTTAAGCCAGTTTTGCTGTGTCTGGCTGGTCAGGATGCTCAAATAAACAGAGCAATGTTTTGATAGCGCCACAGTGTTAACATTTTTCAACCTACAAATTTCTTGCTTATAGTTGGCTTTGCATAGTAAAGAGAAAGTATTTCTATACAATTTTAACAAAATAATCCAACCTTAAATTCACAATTTTGCTCAACCCTAGCAGGTGAGTGAGAAAGAACTAGAAAAAGAAAGACTGGAGACTGAAAGGACGTGGCTTTTACTGCAGACGTGAGGACAATCTCCTTAAGTGACTGCTTAGCTGTTTTTGCAGAGTCAATGTCATGTTTGTAATGGATGGGCCCCCTTGGCTGCCTGCATGCAGCTCCGCCCTCGTAAAGATGACGGACAGGGTTTAAACATCCTATGTTTACAGTGCATTCATATTTCTGCCACTTCATTACAATAAAAGGATTAACCAGCAGCTCTGCTTCAAAAAAAACACCACACCATCTTGTCCTCTTTGTGTATATTACCTGCTGTCGGTCAGCGGGAGAGCACACACGAATCATGATGTGTACATGGACACAGGATAAGCACACACAAACTCCTTTGCGTTCCCAAGCATATGTTCTTACGCTCCCCCAGGACCGTGCAAAAAAAGATGGTCGAAGGGCAATGCACCATATATCTTGTCGTGCAACCTGACGAAGCGACCCATGATGTCAACCCGACTGAGAGCAGAGGGTTCAAACCTGTGGAGATATTATTACATTTTCGGTGGTGTTTGCTAAGGCAAGCATCCCCATTAGTATTATTATTATATACTTGAAGTTAAGGATCTAAAGAAAGTCCTAACCCAAACAGCCCCCCCCCCCCCCACCCCAATAATCAAAACAAACAAGTACAACCCCCCCCCCAATATTTATACCATTATCAATGGAAACATGTAAATGCTTCCCCAATGTTCAAAAGAAATCTACGCCCTTGAGCCCAAATATTGAAAACTGGCATGTCCCGCAATGTTCATGTAATAGACAAATGCTATTGCGTTACTTAGATATGTGACTAACAACTTTTGCTTGCTGGATAATAAAAACAGCAAAAAAATCGTCTAGACTTCCATCAATAGAGGACCAGAATATCATAGAGACTTGGGGGTGGACTGTTTTGACTTGGGACAGTAAGCAATAGAACACCCTAATAAAAGAACACCCTAATATCCTCATGAATAAAATCTATTTATCTTATTATTATTTTCTGTCCAAGAGCCATTAAGCCTTCATTTAGTAGATAGTACACAAGTACGGGAGCATTGAATTGGGACGTATCGCAGGCCGGACTCAAACCAAGGTCCTAGTGAACCAACAGCTGTTTGTATGTTGGGAGCATTTGTGCTACCTACAAAACATTATTTAAGTTTATCCACTCCACAATCCTCGGAGATGGAAATATGACTCATGAGCTGTTAACAGCCCAGCTTGTGTCTCGCAAAAATGATTACAAAAAGGATAAAACCACCAACCTCTGTGTATTTATAGCACACCCATCATTTATTCAAAATTAGTGAAGCCTGGTTAACAAGACATGCCAGTATTCCTGGTGGAAATGTTTGAGGGGAAATTGCATTGAAGACGTGATGACGACTATGCATCCAAGTCTCTTATTAGCAGCGGGAGAGAAGCTACAGGCCAAGCCAAAATTAAGATTCATTTTCTGCAACCACAACGGTGTTGTCTACTGGAAGCAGATAGGTCTAGTCACCAAAGGGACCGAACGCAGTTATCCGTCATTGCATCCGCAGGATTGTTGAGAAATTAAAAGCTGATTATATCCTGGAGGGAGAAGAGGAGGACCGTGGGCCTCCTGGCCTGCAGGCTAAATTTGATGAATTAGTCCCAACTGTCTGCCAAGAAATGGGAGGGGAGGGGAACATGATGGAGTTAAGGGCCTTGCTCCATCAAATAAGATGCTGTTGGAGAATTAATTTGACTAAAAGCTCCAGGAACATGTTTGAGAGACATTTTGTGCCATTTCATATGTTTCAAGCTTGACGGCAGAACATTTCTTGATGACTTTTGATTTACGGCTGTCAATTACATAAATAAAGAATTAAATACAGTATAAATACAATTAAAGTGAATGGTGACTGATTCTTTCATCCTAACATGTCCTTTTGTGTTCCTCGGAAGAAAGTAAGCAATATGGGCTTGGAATGACAAGAAGGTGAGTAGCCTAAATGATGACAGAATTTTCATTTTTGGGTGAACTATCCCTTTAAGTGTGTCTGAAATGTCCAAATACTTTTACTGGGGCCACAGTGAAATCCCCCCCCCCCCCCCCCCCCCCCCAAAAAAAATAACAGGAAACATTCTTCCTCACGCCATGATTTGTTGCTACTGTTAATATAAAGAGCCATAGCTGGATGCATTTTGGGACTGACGACCTTGAAATGCAGCATTCACTGCAGTATACAGCCATGCTTATCTTGATGTAAGACACGCGTGCGTGATGCTTCTGCTGCGAGGAGCTTTTCCACATTATTGCTCAATTCAAAGGTGTCCACGCCGCTAAAGCAGAGAGCGGGCCTCATTTGAAAGCCACCCAAGCTCCGTTTGCTCATTCTGATTGGATCAGCAGGAGAACGAACAAAGAACACTCAGCTTTCAATTGTGTCTCTTTGTATGGCGGATGTCAGCAGTCCAGAGCGCAAACAATAAAGCTTCTGCCACAGTCACTACACCAGTCATTATCCTGAGCAAGGATCGCTGGTTTTGCCCTTCTGCAATCATAACTCTAATTAAGAGCTATGCTTTGTAAGCACGGAGGTTGTGCGATGTTAATTACCAGAGTACTACGCTGCAAACACATCCCTAAATGTCACTTGACATTGTTCTGTGCTAGTACTTGTCACCGTCCCTGCCATGAAAACACTCGGGACGTCTCTGCCATGCTGATGCTCATATAAGCATGGAATGTTATGATTTAAAATAGCCGATTTTCAAAAAATGCTTAATTGGCATATACTGTATTATGAAGCTGGCTTGTTGACTTATAGTCATCATTGTTAAAGCACAGTTTACTAGGAAAGAGTGACACTGGTATTCGCATAGTTACTTTGCACATGTGTATTTATTAAGGAATTGCAGGAACAGTCTTTATTCTTTGGATTACTGTAAAAATTGGTACCAAATTTTGATTCTTGAAAATTCCTCCAGCCTAATGTACCACAGCAACAGAAAAACTGCTTTGTCCGAACATGTGAAATGTTAATAATAATAATAATGCATTTTATTTAATGGCGCCTTTCATAACACCCAAGGTCACCTCACAAGCAATATACAGGTCATTGCATAAAACAAAGCACACAACAAACAAGTAGCATACAGATTAAGTACAGTAAAGTCATGTTATAAGAAAGCCTGTATAAAAAGATGTGTCTTAAGACGCGTTTTAAAAGTCAACAAGCACTCGCTATTGCGAACATCAGTGGGAAGAGAGTTCCATAGGCGGGGGGCAGCATAACTAAAAGACCTGGCACCCATGGTAGTGAGTCGAATCTGGGGTACCACAAGAGAAATTGAAGATGAAGATCTGAGAGAACGTGAAGGAGTGTAAACCTGGAGAGATTGTGTAAGGTATTGTGGTGCAAGATTATTAAGTGCCTTATAAGTAAGTAGCATGATTTTGAATTCAACTCTATACTTTACTGGAAGCCAGTGCAATTGCTGAAGAACTGGAGAAATGTGCTCAGTATAAGGTGTTCTAGAGAGAACACGAGCTGCAGAATTCTGAACCAACTGGAGCTTATGTAGCAGTTTGGCGGGAATACCTGTAAGAAGAGCATTACAGTAGTCTATACGTGAAGTGACTAGTGCGTGAATAAGAACTGCAGTATTATTATTTGAAAGAAAAGGACGGAGACGGTTAATATTACGCAAGTGGAAGTATGCAATCCGCGTGATATTATTGATTTGAGCTTCAAATGATAGTGTGCTATCCATGATGACACCCAAACTTTTAACCTGTGATGAAGGACAGATTGCAGTATTGTCAATATTCAAAGAGAAACAGTTTGATTTAGACATAACAGATCTAGTGCCAACAAGCAGAGCCTCAGTTGTGTTCAAATGTTCACAATAGTTGCAATGTTTTGAACAGAGTGCAACAGTCTGGAAGTAAACATCCTGTTTTTTTTGTTTTTTTTTTCGAAAGGGAAATTGGTAAACAATAAACTTATAAACTTTACTTTGAGCTCCAAGTTAAGTGATGGCAGATGCTTCTTATGAAGCCATAAGTCTGCATTATTTAAACTCTTTTTGTATGTGTGTGTGTGTGTGTGTGTCTATTTATTTATTATATCCCCTTTTCTCCCAGTTTGGCATGCCAAATTCCCACTACTTAGTAGGTCCTCGTGGTGGCGCGGTTACTCACTTCAATCTGGGTGGCGGTTGACTCAAGTCTCAGTTGCCTCCACTTCTGAGATCGTCACTCTGCACATCAAATGGCTCATTGTGCATTACAACACAGAGGCTCATGCTACGCTCCATGCAACTTACCACACGCCCCGTTGAGATCGAGAACCACTAATCACGACCATGAGGAGGTTACCCCATGTGACTCTACCCTCCCTAGCAACAGGTCCAATTTGGTTGCATAGGAGACCCAGCTGGAGTCACTCAGCACACCGTGGATTAGAACTCGCGACTCCAGGGGTGGTAGTCAGCATCAATACTCGCTGAGCTACCCAGGCCCATGTGTGTGTTTTTAATTGCAGAATCCCTGGTGAAGAACTACACCACCTCCCAATCAGACAATTGCAGCAAAGAGCACCAAATGATCTCTGCAGCGACCGCCTATTTCCATGATGTACTGTGGATGATGCAAGTCTCCCTATACTCTCATTTGATTTATATACAGTATTTGTATGTTTCTGAATATCTAGCAATAAATATATTGTTTCTATACTTGTAATCAACCACTTTAAATCACTAGTTTTTAATGTAGTTACGCCATTTACAAAGGATTGGTATTTAGTTCTTTCCTTCAGTAGCAGGGCATCTGCTGGATAAATTGATGCCCTATGCACAGCTCCGGGGTCATTGGACATGGGGGGTGGAATGTGAGTTGCGTGGCACGGTTCAAAATTGAAAGGCTCAGGGCGAGCGCAAGGCAAGCATGTGGCAATGTTCTGCAACTGCAACCAAGTCCTTGAAAAATATTGTGTGAGTTACTGCAGCTGGTGGAGTTTCTAGTGCCCACCCCCCAGGGGAAGATGGTGCCCCCCTAGGGAGTTGGTGCCCTATGCAGACTGCGTAATATGCGTATAGGGTGCGGCAGTACTGCTCATTAGACACAGTACGTCTCTGACTTTCTTGAAGAGGAAAACTCTAGTAATTTTGTATTTTAGTCAAATTTCTACATACTTTTTTTGCTTCAAATCAAAGTTTGTAATGTTGTGGTTCACCTCGGAATTGGTCAGTTTGTTTAATGGCTTAAAACTTTTTTATTTTAAGTGCTTTATGAAATCCATTTGGAAAAATAAAAGGGGGCGACAGAATTTTTATTGCTATGTAAACTGTGCCCTAATAGCTTCCATGCATCTACAGACTTTGGTTGACAGTAAATATTGCTTGATTGCTAGAGCTGAACCTCGCACCTTGGCTGCGGAACAATTATTTAGTCCTGTGGGAAATGTCACTCACAACTCAGTCCGACAATTAAACGTATCGCACATACACCATAATTACCAGCTAGACTGATTTGCTAATCTCTTCAAATGGATTCACAGGGTTATTAACAAATAAATGCCACTGCACTGTAAGTATCAGTATCACACAAGCTTAATTAAAGCTAATGCATTTTAATAACACCAGATCTTCAGATAACAACTCTCATAAGCTTCAGCTAATTAGAAAGCTGGTGTACAGTTGACAAACTTTTAAGCTTTTAGTTTGATTTTTGGTTAAATAAAAAAATGTCCCCCACCAAATTGAATTGCAAAAAAAAGGAGGGAATTAACTTGCATACAGCTTGAACCATCTCAACAGCCCTTTCCCAAATTAAACATTTCCTAAAAGAGCATGTGTTGCGTCCTCTTGAGAGACGACAAGGGTACTAGCCATTCTAGTCTCTCACGTAATCGTTTCTGACGAGCAATAATACAAAGGAAAACAAACAGCTTGATTTGCATATCTGCGTTTATAAACAAAGCCCGCAGTCACACCTGAAATCTCGCTATTTTGCTCCAAGGGTGACATTAACTTTCTGTTGCCGTTCTCTGATGCTATATTATCATAAATCGGCTTATTAGTTGCAGGTTATTGAGCCAAGATAGTGTAACTCGACGCATTTGTGTGGGAAATGAATCATGTCTTAATGTGCTTTCTAAATTCGAAGATTAATCAGAGGAGACCGTCTGTAGATGTGACTGCTTTTTTGAGAAGGCAGAGAGGAGCCGAACTCTAAATAAAAATGCAGTGGAGAAGAGGATGGTAAAATATAGATTTCAAGCATTTCTCTATAATTCAATCATTTGTATTAAATGTTGGGCTTTGGTATGCCTGTGAGTGTTTTAAAAATCGAAATCAAAGGGTTTTTGACAAGGGCGGCGCTACGGTAAAGCTAGCAGTGTTTAAACCCTGAATGTTTTCCTTAAAGCCCAGAATGTTTTTATCATCTTGTAGTGATGCCAAAAGTACCAATTCAGTACTCAATTCAGGACACACATGCTGTCTTATTGGGTGGCTGGTTTCCAGCACTCATGCGAATGCGTGCGCATGCAAGAGTGCTCGTGACTGCCGATTGCAGTTGTGTCAATAATGTCTGAATGGTCAACATGCAAGCAGCACGGTGGTGCAGCGGTTAGCACTGTCACCTCACAGCAAGACGGTCGTGGGTTCAAACCCTGGTTGCCCCGGCCTTTCTGTGTGGAGTTTGCATGTTCTCCCCGTGTCTGCGTGGGTTCTCTCCGGGTGCTCTGGCTTCCTCCCACCATCCAAAGACATGCAGGCTAGGTTAATTGATGTCTCCAAAAAATTGCCGTGAATGTGAGTGTGAGTGGTGGTTTGTCTATGTGTGGCCCTGCGATGGACTGGTGACCTGTCCAGGGTGTACCCTGCCTTTTGCCCAAAGTTAGCTGGGATAGGCTCCAGCCCCCTGCGACCCTCTACAGGATAAGTGGTTGTCGATGGATGGATGGTCAAAATGCCTGTCTTGGTGAAATATTAGAAATTGTGTTTAGAGTTGGTCCATCCAGATGCAGAACGTACTAAATATTTATATATATCCCTGAAAACAGTGAGTAATATATATATAGGGATTTGCAAACTTAGTCACGAGCCAGGACATTGGCAGGACATAATAAATCTATTTTCTCATGTCTAGACTCTATCTGCAGGTGTCTATGATAATTAATTGAAATGGTTCAACATAAGGCAACTGGTCATGGGTTTTCACTGCAAAGGCTGGATTTGCTATTGCAGCTCTGTGATTGGCCAAAATGCTCAGGTCGACTTCTCTGAAACACTTTCATTTTCCTTGTGGAACCAACACTTGACCTCTGGCCTACTTCTGTGTTCTGACTTTTAGAATATTGAATTCTATATTGAATTTTCAAATATTTAAATTCTTTAGATGTAATTTTAGAATCTAAATATTTACAACTAATTTCACCACTAAAAAATTCAGAACACAAAATCTGCTGTTTAAAAATGTGAATCTATACAATACGACACAAAAACAATCCAATTTTGTTAAATGCCACATGTTTAATATTCAAATTTACGAAATTACAATAACATTTTTTTTATTATTTATATAGCTCTATACTTATATATATATATACACACACACACACACAAACACAGTATATACCTGTTACCAAACTCAACACGTCTAAATACAGTTTACGTTTCTTTTTATATTTCAATGACTTTGATATTTTCTAGCAATAAACATTAAATAAGCAAAAATTAAATAGACAAATGTATTCAATTAAAATATAAATAAATACAAATTTATAAATATAAATGATAGGGTGGCACATTTAACCTAAACTATCTTCTATCACTCAGTAGGGGCTAGTTATTTTGGGATCAAAATGTTTATTTGTAGTCATAAATGTATAATTCCAATCAATCTAATAGTTCTCACAAAAAAAAAAATACAAAATAAATATATATATATATATAAACATAGGATTTGTTCTGATAATCCTTCATAAAAACGAATGGGACTACAAAATGTACCCTTTTCATAGAAAAAACAATAACGAGCATAATGTACACTGCCTGGGTCTGGGTCCCAAGGCAGGTCCAAGAATAGCCATATCAGTATGGAAGAAGTGCAGAATGGGAGCAGAGGTCAAGGGTACTTGAGCAAACTCACACACTTTTTCCTCTCTTTGAGAATATTTAATGTACATAATTCATGTCTAGAGAGAATCTACAGATGGCTTGGAATGAAATTGAATGCTGTATGACTGCAGTGACTCTGTGAGTGTGTGACTTTCTTAATGCACATTCCTGGTCCCATTTTTTCCTTTTTGAATTTCCTGTTTCAATTTGTCAAAAACATAAAAAAAAAAGTAAAATGAGTTGCTAACAATAAAGCGTTTCATATTGACTTAATGAATAACTAATTAAAAAACAATGTTTCTACAAAATCTTCACCATAACACAATGAAGTCTGTAATCTCAGAGCATTAAACCGAATTAGTGTAAAATTAATGAAACTCAATTTTGAAACACAATTACGCCACTCCAGATCAATACACTTTCAGACCTTCTTTATGTTAGTCCTGTTGCTGATGTTAATATCTGGACTTTTTTGGGGGGCCTGGGTAGCTCAGCGTGTAAAGGGTGTGTTGGAATCCAGGGTGTGTTGAGTGATTCCAGCCAGGTCCAGGTCTTAAGCAACCTCCTCGTGGTCGCTATAATGTGATTCCCGCTCTCAGTAAGGCACGTAGGGAGTTGTGCGTGGATGCCGCAGGGAATAGCGTGAAGCCTCCACACGTGATATGTCTCCGCGTTAATGCTCTCAACAAGCCACGAGATAAGATGCGCGGATTGACGGTCTCAGACGCGGAGGCAACTGAGATTCGTCCTCCGCCGCCTGGATTGAAGCAAGACACTACGCCACCACGAGGACTTTGAGCGCATTGGGAATTAGGCATTCCAAATTGGGGAGAAAAGGGGAGAAAAAAATAAATACATTTAAGGAATTTTTGTCTCACATACAGTAGCAATGTTAACAACCCTTAAAATGCTTCAAAGCAACTCTGCTGTCCTTCAGAGACGGTTCCATCTGCGGAACAAAATAGGGCCATAACATTAGTTCAATGATTTTTATGTGTTTTTGTGTTCGTTTATCCCTAATAACAAGACAAAAATAACAAATACAAGCTATGAAATGACCCATAGTGTTACAGATATACATTCTATATCCTTAATGTTTCACATGTCTCTATGTGTCCACCTTTTGATAAGTGTATTTTATGTATCCAGGGGCAGTGTCCTGCTTAATGTTCCTAAAGCGTATTTCTCTTTTGCTTTCAATCACAAGAGCACAGCAGCAACCCAACTCTTGCCTCAACAAGCTGCCACACACACACATTTCTGTCTTTTACAGCTTGATATAGATAGATATCCATCCCTGTTGAGTGAGAATCTACATTAGGTCATTTCAATAAGAGCTGATGCCCCGAGGTATTGGTCAGGAGCCGGGCTGGAGGTAGACAGGCCTCAGTCATTTGTCTTAGTTTGGCTGTGACTTGCCGGCATGCAGGCAGACGGATGGGGGGCCGGTTTAGCCAATCTCAGTTGTGTTTGTTATAATACTACATTAAGGGGCCTAATAGGGCATGTCAGGAAATATTGAAAGCATCACAGGAGGCGGAGAGCATTGCTAAAGTATGTTGTGGATGAAAGGAATCTTTTATTTTGAAGAATGTTGGGAAGGGGTTGACAATGATGGCTTCAAGGTGAATGTTGACCTACACGACCTGAGCACTATGACCATAATGACCATGGCATGAGTCATTTTATATGGTATGGTATATGTCATAATACAGTTATTATTACTTTCTTTCATGGAACACAAAAGGAAATGTTAGACAGAACGGTAGTCACACACTTTTAGTTGTTTACCCTCAGGTTTGGGAAATGAGAAAACGACAGTATTTCTAAAAAAAAAAAAAAAAAAAAAAAAAAAAATACCATAACAGGATGGTTTTAATGACTTTCAGTTCAGTTAATTGTTCTTGAACATGCATTCTTCCGCGTACTCCAATGCACAATACAGTGTACTCCAATTCCCAAACAAATGACTCCTATGACCCGGTTTGTGAATATGAAACATGAAACATTCAGTGCAACCAGTGTAGCCTGATTCCCGAACAAATTACTCTTATATGAGGCATTTTTTTTAACCTACAGTGTAAAACACACAGAAAAACTACTGTAGCCCGATTCTTGAACAAATGACTCTTATGAGGCGGTTCTGTTTAAATCTACAGTGCAAAACATACAAAGCGACCAGTGTAGCCAAATTAGATTCCCAAATAAATGACTCTTATGAGCCGGATAATTTTAATCTATAGCACTAAATACAGAACATACCAGTGTAATCCCAATTCTGAACGAATGACTCTTAAAAACTGTTTCTTTTGAATCTGAATCTTGAAATATTAAGTGTGACCAATGTAGCCCGATTATGAGGTGGTTCTTTTGAACCCACAGCCGAACTAATGTCTTTTATGAGCCAGTTCTTTTGAATCTATATACAGCTTGAAACACATAGTGTGACAAATGTAGCCCAATTCCCGAACAATTATCTCTTATGAGGCGGTTCTTTTAAATTAAGTGTGAAACAAACAGCACGACCAGTGTAGCCCTATTCCAAGTTCATAGAGTTCCTTTGATGTATCATTTAAAGGGATAGTTAACCCCCAAAATTAACATTTTATTATCATTTACTCTCCCTCATCTTGTTCCAAACCCGTTTGATCTTAGGGTTGTGTTCCTTCCATGGAACACAAAGGAAGATGTAAGGAAGAATTTAGTGACTGGCAGCAATCATTTAATTTCATAGTGTTAAAAAAGGATGCAATGAATGTGAATAGTGATTGAAGCTAACATTCTGCCTTTTTGTGTTCCAAGGGGAAATGAATATACAGGTTTGGAACAACATGAGGGAGAGCAAATAAGAGAATTTAAATTTTAGGGGTGAACTATCCCTTTAAGTAAAACATAACTGGAACTCCATGAACTCATCCAAGGTATGAAAGAGCAACCTCTAAGCAATACAATTTCCCCTGGGTCTGCCTGGACTGTTTACAGAGGTGTTGCTCCAAAACATAGATCTGTCTCAGGGGAGGCTGACCAGCAGTAAAATAATAGCCTCTCTGCCAGAGTCAGCTGGGATAGGTCGGGTGATGTATACAAGGGGTAATTACAGACAAATGGCAGGATGGTCCCATCAACTCCGGAGACAGAGGGAGGGCATTAAAACTAACCATTAACAAACAGAAATTGCCGCCTGTCCAGAACCCCATGGCAGGGCATTATTTGTCAGACAGCACAACATTCATTATAATGACTAATTTTGAGTAGGAACTGTCAAAATTAGATTTTACGTTTACGTACGCTGCAGTTTCCTGGTGAAATTGACACTAGAGGTGCTACAACAACTGTGTGTTTTAATCATTGTCCAACAAATCTTATTTTTCACTCTGTTGCTCACTCCCCACTATGTTATTATATCTAAGCACTTTTACATAAATGCATGATTTGAAAACTAAATATTTTAACACTTGTATTACAGATTCACCTACATATTCACACTTATTCCTAAGTCATCGGCTTGCTTGGTAGCTCAGATAATAGAGCGTTGGGCTTAACGTCTGCAGTTCGTGTTTTTTCATTTCTTTTTTTTTTTTAATTAGCATTTTTAAAACACTATCAGTTAGGGTTAGGTGTTGGTTAGGGTAAGAATGTCTGTTTTGTTAAACTTTCACTTATCAGTTTCGGACACATTTGGCAGGCCTCAACGCTTATGATTTTTTTCCACTGGCCTGGTTGGGTCAGTACTTCAGATTTTTACAGGTCCTTCCAAAATTTCCACTGGCCCCAACACAAAAATGACATGCTTGTGGATAACGGGGCTTAAGACAGTTTATTATGTTTCATTCGCCACTTCGTCTCAAAAGGCGAATTAATGAGAGAAAAATGTAGGGGTTTCATACTCCGTGAACACTGAATGTGAAGTGTAGTGTTGTCCTAGCAACCCATGTTCGATTTTGCCTTTTGTCCCACATTTTTTTCCCCATCTGATTTTCTGTTTCCACTCTTAATATTTCCTATAATACAACTTAAAATAATACATTCAAATGAATATAAAGGTTGATTTCAATGCAGTGGTTTGGTCATGGTGAATGTAGGGGAGTGCAGAGAAGGGATTGATCCAGAGGCCGGGTCTGTCGATCACACTCGTTCCCGCGGCTCGGCATCGCTGGTGTATAGATTGCATCACTGTACATGTTTTTTGGCAGAAACCATAGATTTAGTGCGGTTAACTATTGTGTTATTACAGTAAAATGGTAGTAAAGTTACTTTAATTTTACTACAAAATACCATGGTGAAAGTATGGTTACTATAGTAAAACCAAGGTTATTTTTTGAAGGGAAAGTTAAGGCTGGGTTTAGGAGTAAGGGTTGTTGTAGGGTGTCTGTGGGCTCTAAATAAACACGTTGTAGTGATGCCCATATACTGTATGGTAGTATTTAAATATAAACAGCATCTGCCTAAAATTAAAAGGCTTATCAATTTTTAAAATGGAGAAATTATTCCCATTTCATTTTTGATTGATGCCAATGGCCATGCATCAAACTCTACAGTAATTTCATGGTCACTTGGTAGAAGCTAGTCAAATTAGGCCATTGCCAACATGTTAATTGACATGTTCTTATTCTCAAAAACCATGAACAAAACAAAATTAAATGGAACAAAAAAATGAATATGGCCCAGACTATATTAAATACAGGTTTACTTGCAGCAATGATAAAGAAGGTTTGTGCCAACCACAATTAGTTTTATGCTGTGTATTATTGACTGCTTACAGAAAGTAACCAAGTTCAAGAGGTATTTATAAACAAAAATTGTCAATTTTCCAATTCAGTGAATGTTAATAGCTTTGCATATTGTTGGGCCCATGCATATCCTGGTAATATAAAAAACTTTTACTTTTGAACGATTAACAATTTTGGTACCATGTTGGGTCGCCACATGCTGCCCAATATAAAATCTAGGTCCTGACTCAAAACCAGTAGAGCACCATTGGTTTAAACCATATTAGGCTGCTGGTCTTCCTCAATGATGCCAATTGGACCTGTGCATTAAAACATACATATTTTCCATCAAAGTAGTATTGTGACTGTAAACACATATATATATATATATATACGAAATACTGTTCTCATCTGACTGCACTTCTTTAAGTATTGCTGACCTTCAGGAGAGTGTGCTTCGAGTGGTTTGGATTTGATGGATGACTTATCGGTTTGAACACTCCGCCTGTCATATCAAACTCTATTGTCTCAAATAAAACTGTGATTCACTGCCAGCTGTGTTAGTGTGTTACTGTCACGGATGGATGAAAATGGCAGAAGAAAGCTGACATATCGTTGTTAGTCTCATTTTAAAATTGCCAACCTGGCAGCTTAGAGACAAACAGAATTATTATCACAGTGGTTCTAAACTTGCAAGTAGCGACCTATGACTCCGTTGACACCTGGTTTTAAGATTTTATAACACTTGGTCAGGAAATATAAATAGCTGTTTACACCTGATCACTAAATGCGTCTCCATTAACAACTTGTTTTCAGATTTAATTTCATGACAACATACATCAATCACTATGTCAGTGTGTTACTGCATGATATTAATGCTCAACAAAGTCAGAAAAGACAAAGAAAAAATGCTGTGCTATTTCTCCCAGATGCAGCTGAAATTAAAGCACATTCATAACATTGAGAAAAATTATCTTTTATTTTAGTGGATTTCCTGTATTCACCTGAGTAAAGATGTGTGTGCTTCTCATCTGTGTCCATGATTCTTGATATTAGACCTGAAGCTGATCCGTGAAGTTCTCATGCTTATGCACAGTATGTATCCACTTTTTCAATATTTCCAATTGGACGGTTATTTTATTCTTGTTTTAGCACAGCGGTTGATTGACAGGTGAGGGGTTGTGCTTCACTGCTGTCTGGAATGCATTTAGGACGGATTCGATTCACACCTCATATGCGAAGTGGTCACATGTTTTTGACTACCTTCGTATGTGGTTTTTGTGATCTGATCACAAAACGCTTCAGACCCCATTTAGACCTGTATTTAACACTGTCCACTTGTTATTGGATCACCTGATCGGGGGGTGTCATGGTGCAAGGAACAGCAGCCGGTGGAGTTTTCAGTGCCCTCCGTAGCGAAATATGGTGCCTCTGCAGAGAGAAGGTGCACCACGCAGACTGCGTAATATACGTATAGGAAGCAACAGTTCCGGTCAGTAATACTACATTGAATATGAATAATACCAAGAATCTCACCATGTATTCAGATGGTCCCTTACCACATCTTCACAGTTTTAACAATAATTGCTTATTAATGATTAATAATAAAAATGTATAACCTTTCAAATATGCTGAGAATTTTTCTGACCAATGACTTCTAAAAAATATTTTCTTCGATTTAATTATCTTCTTTATTATATATACACAGGCTCCAGCCCCCCGCGACCCTGTACAGGATAAGCGGTTGACGATGGATGGATGGATGGATTATATATACACATCTTAATGAATATTTATATTGAACCTAATGTTTTTCAATAAAAACAATCCACAGTTTTAGCAAAATATGTGGATTTTTCAGACGGTCCCTTACCACAACCTCCACAGTATTAGCACATTTCAGCACAATGTGTGGACTTTTTAGATGACCCCTTACCCACCTAATAAAGAATTTCCAACTTATTTTAATGTTAAATTAATGATCTGAAATGATTTAGCCGTGATGCTATCTGACCATCTTACGGGACTAATTGCATCCCATATTGATTCGATACGGGACGCATCATTTCATATTTAAACTAGGGACGATCCTGTATGAGCGAAGTGTGGACGCAGAAAATCGTGAATTTATCTGGAGATATTGTAAATCGGGAGTACAGCTGGAGGAGGGATGGAAAATTGGGAGAAACGTGGTAAAATCAGGAGTGTTGGCAGTTATGACACAGTCATCCAGTATCCAACATTTGATGGCCAGAAACCAGTTGCCATACCAACAAAATGGGAAATCGCAGAACTATACAGCACTACAAACTGGCACATTGCTTGCCAGCTAAGATTAGGAAAATGCACCCTCTGATTCTAGTTCAAAGTTAATGTTTAGTGCATTTAAATGTAACATTCATTCATTGCTATTATGACAGGTGATCATTATTGCAACAGTTTGGACATTCACACTTGCCATCTGGCAGAGAAGTTATCATCAGTGTATAATTGAGATGGGCAACAGTGGTCTAATCAACATGAAGCTTTTATCCACTTAGAATTACAATGATGATTTACAAATATTTACCTTAAGTAAACATGAAAACAGAACAACATGTTTCAGAAGGTTAAAGGTATGTTCTGAGTTAAAAACAAGTTAAGCTCTATTGACAGCATGCTATTGCAAAATTGGAATGCCCATAATTCACAAAGTTCTACACATTCCCTGTACATGCATGTCCGTTTATTACATGTTTTAGCAAATTTGATGATGCTTTCAGCTTCTTATTGCAGTTTAACATAATTTAGCATGTTTAAATACATTTAGCAAAATTAGTTTCACAAAAAGTACAGAAATTGTGAAAAATAAGTCTGCAGATTTCATTTTTACCTGATCTAGGGATAATAAAGAAATGGACTAGTAACTGTGTTTCCTGAACGTGTTTCATTTACACACCCTCATGCCATTCCAGATGTAGTTGTCAAAATTTTGGCAAAATAAAAGTACTACAGGTGACTCCAGTGGTTAAATCCATGTCTTCAGAAGTAATATGATAGGTATGGGTGAGAAACAGATCAATAAGTCCTTTTTTTTAACTATAAATTATCCTCCCTGCTCAGTCAATCTCCACTTCAGTTTCACTTTCTCATTCTTCTTCTTCTGTTTTTGGTGATTCACAACCTTAATGCATATTGCCCCCTACTGGGCAAAGAGGAGAATTTATGCTAAAAATTACTTAAATTTTGATCTGATTCTCACCCACACAGCAGCTGTGCTGAATTTAAAGATGCAACTTCCAAAATGGGTTTGACCATACAAAACGTGAAAGCATAGCATGTTAATTAAAGATGCACTCAGTAATATTTGCGTATGTCGTACTGACACCTAGCAGCGTAGATGCAGCTTCACGCAAAAGCAGATGTTCAGTTACTGATGTCATTGTAAAAATGTCCGTACTCATCCATCATCCATTTATTCTGTGAGTGAAAACATGTAGAATAAAGCATCTTTTTTCTTTAAGACTGATCATTTTTAACATGTTTTCCCCAAATACTATTCAACTATTGTTATTCTTTGTCTAAAAGTTTAGTAATAAGCAAAGAAGAAAAACCAAATAAAAGAGTGCACTTGTAGAGTATCACTGCCACAAATATATAAAACTAAAAAATGCATCATATATGAAAATATATATATATAATCTAGTTGACTTCACTAATCGGTTGCTGGTAAATTATTTCATCCATCCCTGACCTGAACATCACGCACAGTTTATTGTGCCCAATAACTCTATTTCAATAATCTCCATTATAGAGGCCATCATTTTTATGGTAAAACTGACATTTTTATGCTTTCTGGCAGAATGAGAGACTGGAGTGGCTTCTTTCAATCTGTGCTTTGACTGTGGAAAATGAAGAGCACCTACTGAAATGATCATTTGAAAAAGCCCCCCCCCACACACACCTCTCTGACCATCTCCCCTCTAGAGACCGAGATGAGAAGCACTGGCGGTACATCACATGGGCCACAGGAAATGTCCTGACTTACAAAGCGCATTTAAGAACTAGTGAAGATGAAAAACACCCCAATTATCTAGCCGCCACCCTGCTGAGCCCCAACCTGTTTTATGACATTAAAACCTGCTAAATTATGAAACATTGCACTGCCGAGGATACAAATGAAAAAAGACTTTCTATTTCGTTAGTGTTTGTAAACTGTGTGCTGACAGTGTTATCATATTGTCAATGCTAGCGTGATGACTTTGCAGTCACTTCCCTGATGGTGATGCTGCAGGGCATGCTGTGATATAATACAAACAGATAATGACTCAAATATATAAGCTTAGAGACTAACAATGACTACAATGAAGGTATTTTAAGGGCTATGCAATACACCAGAGCTCATAATGACTCATGACATAATTCCATGATGTGGCATAAAAGAACAGCTAATTAATGTGCAATTTCTGAGCCGCTAGCATCATCAGCGCTAGCAACCTTGTCCATGTGCTCCAAACACTCATCATCCATCTTGTCTCCCCTAGAGGGCGCTGGTTTAAATACACAATTTTACCATTTTGTTTAACCTCACCCTTAACCCTCACATCCCCATTCTTAAATGCAATATTATTGAACAAATGCATAAGTACAAGAGATAAATGAGAGTTAAAAACTAAACCAATAAACGTTTACGATTTAGAATGTTTGTAAATCTGATATTTTTAAGATGTTTCGCAGATGTTAATAAGATTGTGACGCTTTCCAGATGAAAAGATCTAAAACAGACATCTCAGAGATGCACGTGTGCTTTCTGGGATAAAACCCCAATAAATACCGTTAAGTTGAGTAAGACAATAAATATATTTATTTCTATTAATTTAGCACACACTTTTATTCAAAGCAACTTAAACAAACGAGGAGACCAACAGAAGTGAATCATCCTACACTGTAAAAAATTTCGAATTTGAATGGTTAAAAAAATGCTACAGAAAAGAAAACGTTAATTGATTATGAGTATTAACTGTAAAAGGTACAGTCAAAATATTAAATACATTTTAAGACAATACAGTAGTTTTTACAATAACATGTTTTAAAATGTAATAATACAATTTTAGATGTAAACAGTCCAGATTTTCCTGTATAAATAATAGTAAAAATCTCTACATTTTTATTGGTCATTGCTCCTGGAAGAGGCACTATTGGTGAACTTCATGTTATCATGTGCTCTTCTGTCATTTTAACTGTGATTAACAATACCTAAAAAGTAAAGAGCAGATTTTTACAGTTTCAGAAGGTTAATATCATTTATGATGTTTTTTTTATTGTAAATTACAACAGTTTTAAACTGTAAAATTGACAGGTTGTTCAATTAAGTTGTTAACATTTTTACTGTATTTTTTACATAATTATTCTGGCAACCACAGCTGCCAACAATTGTTTAGATGCCGCCCACCATTTGGCAAATCCGACCACTCCTCCGTTCTGCTTCTGCCCGCTTACAGGCAGAAACTGAAACGGGAATCACCCACCATTAGAATGATCCAGTGCTGGTCGGACCAATCAGACTCTGCACTACAGGACTGTTTTGATCACGCGGACTGGGAGATGTTCCGGTCTGCCTCCGATGACGACATCGAGGTTTACGCTGATAGCGTAACGTGTTTCATCAGGAAGTGCGTAGAGGACGTTGTTCCGACAAAAAAATATACGGATCTACCCCAACCAGAAACCCTGGGTTAACGGCGATGTTCGCGCGGCACTTACTGCGCGGACCACCGCTTTTAATTCCGGGAACGCGGAGGAGCGTAAACAAGCCAGTTATGCCCTCCGTAACTTCATCCGTGCAGCCAAACGCCAGTACAGGCACAAAATTGAAGAACAGTTCAACACCACTGACTCCAGAAGTATGTGGCAGGGAATTAACATCATCACGGACTATAAACAGAATAAGAACTCCGCTATGAACACCGTTGCCTCTCTCCCGGACAAGCTTAATACATTTTATGTTCGTTTCGAGGACAATAACACCGCCCTCACGGAGAGAGCACTCGCGGCCGATAGTACAGTTGATGGTTCACTCTCCGTCTCTGTTGCGGATGTAACCCGATCCTTCCGACGGGTGAGCGTTCGTAAAGCCGCGGGTCCAGACGGCATTCCGGGCCACGTCATCAGAGCATGCGCGAACCAACTGGCTGGTGTTTTTACGGACATTTTCAACTTGTCCCTATCCCTGTCTGTAGTCCCCACATGCTTCAAAACATCAACCATTGTGCCTGTACCGAAGCAAGCCAAAATCACTTGCTTAAATGACTGGCGTCCTGTTGCCCTCACCCCCATCATCAGCAAATGCTTTGAGAGGTTGATCAGAGATCACATCTGCTCTGTGCTGCCCACCTCTTTGGACCCATTGCAGTTTGCCTACCGCAACAACCGCTCCACTGATGATGCCATTGCATCTACAATACACACTGCTCTCTCCCACCTGGAAAAAAGGAACACATATGTGAGAATGCTGTTTGTAGACTACAGCTCAGCATTCAAAATCATAGTGCCCTCCAAGCTTGATGTGAAACTCCGGGCTCTGGGCTTAAACAGCTCGCTGTGCATCTGGACCCTGGATTTCCTGTCAGGCAGACGTCAGGTGGTTAGAATGGGCAGCAACATCTCCTCATCACTGACCCTCAACACTGGAGCACCACAGGGCTGTGTTCTCAGCCCACTCCTGTATTCCCTGTACACACATGACTGTGTGGCGACACATAGCTCCAATGCCATCATTAAGTTTGCTGACGATACGACGGTGGTAGGTCTGATCACTGACAATGATGAAACAGCCTACAGAGAGGAGGTGCACACTCTGACACGCTGGTGTCAGGAGCACAACCTCTCCCTCAACGTCAGTAAAACCAAGGAGCTTGTGGTGGACTTCAGGAAGAAAGACAGAGAACACAGCCCCATCACCATTAATGGAGCACCGGTGGAGAGAGTCAGCAGCTTCAAGTTCCTCGGTGTCCACATTACTGAGGAACTCACATGGTCCGTCCACACTGAGGCCGTTGCGAAGAAGGCTCACCAGCGCCTCTTCTTCCTGAGACGGCTGAGGAAGTTTGGAATGAACCACCACATCCTCACACGGTTCTACACCAGCACTGTAGAGAGCATCCTGACTGGCTGCATCACCGCCTGGTACGGCAATAGCACCGCCCACAACCGCAAAGACCTGCAAAGGGTGGTGCGAACGGCCAGAAACATCATCGGAGGTGAGCTTCCCTCCCTCCAGGATATATATAACAGACGGTGTGTGAATAAAGCTCGGAGGATTATCAAAGACTCCTGCCACCCGAGTCATGGGCTGCTCTCACTGCTTCCATCAGGCAGGCGGTATCGCAGCATCAGGACCCGCACCACCCGACTACATGACAGCTTCTTCCCACAAGCAATAAGACTTTTGAACACATGATCTCTCACGATCTACAATCAGCACTGCACTTTATAAATCCTCATTCTGTCAATATATTCTCCCAATTCAGTTAGTGTATATATATATATATATATTTATACCCTTATCTAGTGTATGTGTATTCTACATTGTGTACATTTGTTATGTAAATTGTTGTGTAAGTATGTTGTTATTGTAAAGTGGTTTATGTCTTGTCACTGTCATTACTGCAATGTTGCTCGGAACTGCACACAAGAATTTCACCTGCTGTTGCACTCGTGTACACAGTAGTGTGACAATAAAGTGATTTGATTTGATTTGATTTGAGATGTTAAATGTTTTTTAGAAATTACCCCTAGCAAGGAGAATGAGACACTTTTATTTTTTTTTATAAGAAAAAGACTAAAGGGATTGGGTCAAGTGCTCATGGAAGAGTTGTTCTTTAGATGCTTTTTGAAGGATGTTAGAGAACCAGCTGCTTGGGTGAAGTTTGGCAGGTCATTAGTTGAAGTGAAAGAGATTTTTTTTTTTGAGATGGCACTAAAAGATGCCGTTCACCCAGAATGTAAACTTCTACAAGGCTTGTAGACCTGAAGTAGTGAGTGTAGATAGGAGGATGCAGACCCGGTGTTTGTTCTGTAAGCAAGCAGCAATGCCTTGAACTTAATACACGCAACCATTGGCAGCCAGTGCAGTTTGATGAAGAGAGGTGTGACATGCGCTCTATAGGGCTCGTTGAAGACCAATCTTGCCACTGCATTCTGGATCAATTGCAGAGGTTTGGCTCTACATGCAGGAAGGCCAGCCAGAAGACCATTGTAGTAGTCCAGTCTGAATAGCACAAGCGCCTGGACGAGGAGTTGTGTGGCATGCTCAGATAAAAAGAGCTTGGTTTTCCTTATGTTGTACAGAGCAAAGCTACATAATCAGGCAGTCCTTCTGATGTGGTCTGTTAAGTTTAACTGATTGTCAAACACAAGCCCAAGATTTCTGACTGTCTTGGATGGTGTTTACATTGAGTCTAGTTGAATGGGGAAATTTTGCTGAACTGCTGGCCTCGCTGGTATCACAAGAATCTCAGTTTTAGTGAGGTTGAGTTGGAGTCCATTATAAGTCTATTGAACATAAATTGAACAAAAGTCCTTTGATAGAGACCAATTTGCAGGCTTTCAATCACAACCACAAAATAAAATCTCACGTTCATTTCACATTTAATTTTATGACACTATCTGTTTAGGTATACGTTTAGGTTTAGGGTAGGAAGGAAGGCTTTGTTCATTTAAAACTTGTTAGAGCAACGTGCAATTACATACAATGAACCTAGTAATACCATTTCACAAAAATGACGTCACAGGTAATTTTCATGAGATCAGGCTGGCTTTATCAGGCTAGTTGGGGAGCACAAACAGAGCAATGTACTGTATTGATAACACCACAGAGCCACAATGTTTACGCTTTTGGTAAAATCAACCTATTAATGGCTTACTTAGAATTGTCTCTGTATATTATGACGTGATAGGAGAAAGTTTTTTAACAATGAAAAAAAAAAGATTTTTGGTTTTCTTGATTGTTTTTAAAGTCTTTTGGCATGTGGCTGGAATCTTCTCTATGACAAGGTGAGTGTCACGATCTGTCATGTTTTCCCACTAGATTACACACTTACTCAAGGGTCAGGGAACTGGGTCTCTGTCATCTGTCACTTACACACACAGGGCTTCCTACGGACAGTGGTACAAGACAGGAAACAATTTAAGCAAACCTAGCCAGAGGACATCTGATCACATCCACACGTGCAACAAATAATCCATCTCCAACATTCCCCAAAGACAGAGAGAGAGAGAAGGTGTGAGAATGGGAGAGATACATTTATTAACAGCCGTCGGCTATTCAGGTCTGTGGTTGATAAGCGATAAGTCCTCTGATAACCAGTCATTTCTAGTGAAATGATCATACAGTGAATGCCACATTCAGACAGTGCTTTTGTTGGACTGCAAAATGTCCATCGCCACTTCTAAATCCTCAGACACTGGGCGATATTTAACCTCCACAGTCCAGGCCAAACCATATCAGCACATCCCTACTGGCTGCAGCGTGTAGGCTAAAATCCAATTTCAGTGATAAGCTTCCGATTCGCCATGAGGGCTGAAGTCATGTTCCTCTTTGGATTGTAAGTATTTATCCAAGAAAAGAGCAACATAGGTTGCATCCGAAGTAGCATGGAGGGCATGACGGCGAGTGTGTGTGACATGAAAGCAAAGACAGGTGTAGAATGATGATACAATTCATGTTCGCTCGCCTTATCCAAAGCCTGTCCAACTTCTGCATATTCCTTCAGCCTATGGACCTTAAGAACAGCAATACACAATGGCTGATCAACATTGGAAAAATTTCTCAAGGGTGGGCAACCAGTTTGAAGCATTTACTCCGGTTGTAAGAAAACTTACCATTTTCATCCACTGGCAATTGATCTCATGAAAATGTCATGGCTGTGGCTACATTTTTGCAAAATGATATAACATGGCTCCTTATATGTATTGTGGCTGTTTTGAGGTGAAATGTCCAATGTGTGGCGCTAAAACCTGAGGTTAAGATTGATTAAATCAACAAAACTGACCTACCTACCTTAAGTTAACCTTAAAACTAAACCTAACTGATAGTGCCATAAGCAATGAGATGGAATACGCAATTGCGGAAGCAACAATATGCAAGGGCTGGGCGATTAATCAAATTTTATTTGTCAATTACGATTTTGGCTTCCAATGATTATGAAAACAAGATCAACGAGAAAAAATGATTATTGTGCACATTCCATTTCGCAATGAAACACCCCGGCATTATATCTTTAAAGCATCCTTTATTAAAGTTCAAATAATAAGGAAGAGGGTTATGAAAATTAACTCAGAAACTATGATGAATCTATATGAGTTGCGTGAAGTGACAGGGCAAGAGACCGAATCTTCTCCCAGCTGATGCACACTCTGGCGTGGGGATGCTTGTCACTCATGCACGTTTGCTGCAGCTAGATTATAACATGATGGCTTGCGACGTAGTGGATTATAATGTAAGTGTCACGTTCACTGTGTGTATCTTTTCATGAAGAAAATCGGCGATATGCAGCTCTATTAAGAAAATGTTTTTATTTTTTTTGTGAGTTAAAGATGGATCGAAGTGAACATAAAGGTGAGAGTGTATTTTTAGCCCTTTATACACTGGAACAAAGAATTTTCCATAAAAAACTCCTATAAAACTACGTATTTTTAAAAGTCACTTTTAATTGATGTATGTTAGCTTCGAAGCCATCTATAATATAAACTCATTAATATAAATCTATAATAGTGCATTTTTAACAGATATACACATTTATAATATATAGTCTTTCTCATCTGGAAAAAAAGAAATTTGTCCCAATAAAATACTCCCTAACATGAAAATGCTCCTCCCCCTAATACCTCCCACTTCTGACAAGCAAGTAGCAAATCACGGTTCATGGTTGTGACAAACTAAATGCTATTTACTATGTACAAAAGTGCATTTTGATATGTCCAAACTTCCTGTTTCGATAGGAAATATGTTGAACACAGAAAAGAAAAAGCCACTTCATGGGATCTATAAGTAGGATATACCAGGATGTAACGTCTTCGGATACCTCAGAGTTTACAGAACAGAGCATTGTGTGAAAACGTCAGATTATGAAATTATATTTTCAAACATCACCAGCCAAGTAAATTCCTCTCCGTCACGCTTTCCCTTTCCTATTTACTCACCGTAGATAGAGAATAAGAAAGGGGTAGAAGACGAGATTTCGATCTAGCAACTTTGGCTTGGGTCCAGAACTGTCAAACGAAATTGGGATGCCATTGAAGAGCTCACTGAGGTGAATCACATGACATTATAGAGGTCACGCATGGGTCCAGCCACCAAAAGAGCCACGATTTAAGCAAGAAATAGAGTATTTTACAGACCACTGGTCCACCTGCTTTCTAGAGGCCCCAAACTCACTTTTTAATCGAAATCCATGAGAAATACAAGTCATAGGACTTAAAACTAGTCACAGTTTACTGGTCATTCATGGACCCTAGAAAGGGCCAAGTTGGTGTTTCAGAAGGGCCACCAAAAAAAAAAAAAAAAAAAAAAAAAGAGTAAAGAACCCTGAATTTTTAATTCCAGCACCTGGCTGTATACCAATCCTAAATGAGATCAAATTGACAGCCACGAATACCTTGGAGACTGTGTGTCTTTTGTGGTTCACACACATACACATGCAAATGTCATGCAAGGCATGCAAAGCACTTTGGTGGCATCTGTTCTACTATTATTTTTCCGAAAGCATGAATTGTTTATACTTATACAAAAAAAATTAATTGTTGATCTTTGACGAAGATGCCTTTGATTGAAAAACATACACAATGAAAAACTCAGCATCTCTCCGTGACTAATTTTAATTGAGGCTTGATTACAAGTACAATGAACTGTACTGGGTCAAGCTTTTTGTAATTGGAAATATTTTCAGCTTAATTTAAAAAAGACCACACTGGGTTAATTTCTCTTGGGCATTCCGCAGCGCAGTACAAAAGACTTTATTACAATCACTGGATTAAACAAACACGGCACGTTGAGAGCGATGGTTAATTCATAGAGGTATTCTCCATTTCATACATTTATGAAGGACGTTACCCGTTAAAAATAAATGTATGTATTCCAAGCACACCTGCCTCTTCTTTTGAAACTTTCAGCAACAGAGTCAAGGGACAGCTCCCACTTAAATGCACTGTGAGTCTGAGAGACTCCAAACACCATTTAAAGGGATAGTTCACCCAAAAATTTTAATTCTCTCATCATTTACTCACCCTCATGCCATCCCAGATGTGTATGACTTTCTTTCTTCAGCAGAACACAAACAAAGATTTTTAGAAGAATAACTAAAGTGAATGGTGATCAGACCTTTGTAGCTCCAAAAATCACACAAAGGAAACACAGAATCCATACGACTCTAGTGGTTAAATCCAAGTCTTCAGAAGCAATATAATAGGTGTGGGTGAGAAACAGGTAAACATTTAAGTCCTTATTTTCACTTTAACTTTTACATCTGAAAATCACATGTGGTGCCTTAGTTTCACTTTCACATCTAAAGTGAAAGTTAAAGTGGAGATTTAGTGTAAAAAAAAAAAATGACATAAATACTGTTCTGTTTCTCTCACACAACTATTGTATGAAGATATGAATTTAAATGTGAATCATATGGATTGTTTATGTTTCCTTTATGTGATTTTTGAAGCTACAAATGTCTGATCACCGATCACTAGCATTTTATGGACCTAAAGAGCTGAGATATTTGTCTAAAAGTCTTTGTTTGAGTTCTGCTGAAGAAAGAAAGTCATACATGTCTGGGATGGCATGAGGGTGAGTAAATGAAAATATTAAATCTCTTTAACAGCACAAAAACCACGATTAACATTACAATATCAGATTGGTTACTTTATGAATATTCTTAATGTTAAGAAAATTTGAATACTGGATGTTTAGTCATAAGTTTAGTCATATAACGTAAATATGAGATTCATGTGGTAACATGTAAATTAACAGATATTATTAAATCCAAAAACTTAATTTAATATCACTAAAAACAACCTGAATACATTAGGTTACACTGATTAAAGTCATTTTATGGACCAAACCATGAACAAACAGCTCATTAGGAAAACAATAGTCAATTTAATATGTATCTTTGGCATCTCAGAGACTGAATACAGCACAAATAAATGTCATGTATTTTCACCTGCTTAGATTCTGTGACTGTTCTACACACTGCAGCTCATACCATATATATTGTGTTTCCAACAATTTGTTCCTGCAGAGATAATACTGACCAACAAAAAATATCTTTGCTATCCTAAACGCATTGCTTTTCTGAAAAGTGCAATGCACACTCTGTGGTCAAAAAAAAAGGTTAAAGCTTTAATAATAAATGTATAATGGGTTTGATTATGTAAGATTTGGGGACAAAAATAATTTCAAAAGTATTTCAGTAAAGCTATTCTCGACAGAGTTTAGCTGATTATCAATAAGCAACTTGACTGTATGCTGTTTCAGCAGTCGACCATTCAGCCCAGTGCAAGTCTAAGCATAATTCTGATCTCATTGCCAGTGTTTCTAAGAGCATTTCCCCAGAGCATTACATTTGTAGAATGAATTAACTGCTTTACACTTTCCAATGGCATCCTTTCAATATTAAATCAACCCTACCTCATAGAATATATCACATATTACCTGATATAAATATTGCATGCATAGTTTACACACAATCAGCTGGATTTGTGTCATTAAATGCCTCTATTGTGATCTCATGAATGCAAGAAAGACCTGCAGCATACATACAATGCATACAACTGGAAAGAGTTCAGTTCGTACCGAATAAAATAAATTGCATCAACACATTGAAAATGTGTCGTCAGGTAACTTAAAATGTGGTAACATCTGCTCTGGATAGTATACGTTATATGTATTTAAAAATTTTACCCCAAGACACAAATGTCAGGACTGAATCTAACTTAATGCATTAAGTTACACCAAGAAAATTCATTTTAACAGACCTATCAGATAAACATTGGTCTTTAACTGCCTGTATTCACTTTAAACACAGTGTACAGTTGTGCGTAGCATTCAGGCCACATCTGGCTCGAATGTAGTATGCAACAACCAGCATGCTTCTTGATGCTGATACTGACTGTACATTGAACCCCATTACTTATACATCTTCAAATGTAATTGCGATTACAATGTCTCTCTCTTGCATACAATATACCACCAATGAAAAAAATAATAATTCTGTATTCACAAAAAAAAAAAAAGCTCTTGAATTAGAGCCTCTAAATTAAATTTAGGTTATAATCCAACATCAGACAATCCTGTCACCAAAAACCCCATACTCTGTGCATCCCTGAAGGCTTTCGCATGTACACAAGCTATAAAATAAAATGAAAAGTAAATGACTTACCCACTTTCCTGATCGCAAATGTGGTTATTCCAAGAACAGAAGTGAAACTACTCTTCCATCTCTCCAATGCAACGTGCGTAACTTTCCACGGGGGTTTGCAGCACTTGGAGAATCAGATGCGCTGGAAATGGATGAAGAGGATGAGCTTTATTTTATGGCAGTGCTTCGTGTTCAGCCACACAAAAGAGTCGAGCATGCGGGCACCGGAGTGTACCGGTGATGGAGAGTGTCTTTTACCGCAATCTCAAGCGCTGCTGATGCGGTGCGTGCGCGGTAACGCATGCAAATGTACTCCATGCGCTCCGCGCTCTAAGCTGTGCCTATGCTCTGCTGCTTCCCAGGGTCCTAAAGCTGAGCGTTCAAAATGCGTTTCCAGGAGTAAACTTTGACGGAGTTTTTAGGGGCAGTTCACACCTAACGCGTTATCATGTTCATTTCTGCTGATTTTCGATCGTTTTCCTTAGTAAATATGCGCAAGATTTAAGTCTTAACGCATCCTGAGCTGCGATCTGTTATATCACATGCGCCGCCTCTCGATTAAAAACGCGTCTTGAGACACCTTCGTTCTTTTGTATTCATTGCGCTGACTCTCGAAAGAGAGTGTCTGAAAAGCCCATTAGAGCCCTTGTGTACCGTGTAAACACTTTTAGACCATATTTTCAAAGAAATGTACACTGTAAAAAAAATCCTGTTATCTATGGAAAAAACTGGCAGCTGTTGTAGCCAGACATTCACTGTAAAAAATATGGTAACCACATTTCAGGCTTTACAAGATGTAAGTTTGTAAGCCTGTATATTTTATGGTGCATTACCTTCATTTATATTATTAAATAATCTACAACAGTTAGCCCTCAAATCTGATTGAACGAGAGACGTTCCATGAGTACTGATGGTCTCATGCCATTAGTGCTCTGACACTACACTGTTTGTATTACTCCGCTTGTGTTCCTGCCATTCTAAACTAAAGTGTAAGAGCAGTTCATATGTGTTAATAGCTATTGTATGTGTCTTTTTTTACATGTATTTTTGTTTAGCCAGCAGGAGGTGGCAAAATATAATTTTTGTGTTATATGAGCCAGTAGATGAAGTGAAGTGAATCTGCATCAGTCAGTGTATACATGCAACAGCGCTGTGTGATCGCTTGTATTACTACTACACAGCTAAAGCTAGGAAATAGCTTTAAAAGACTTTGAACGAACAACATCAGCATTACAGCTCATCAGAGATAAGAGACACAACAGACTGATTAATTACACAACTCAAGGCACTTACCTCTTACTGAAGTTTCCACATTAGAGAGGACGTGCTGTTTAAAATGGTGAAGGATATTACGGTTTCTATAGTGAATGACTCTTGTGCACCGGCTACTGTGAAATAGGGAGAAATACTCCCACTTGGAAGGCTATTTTTCCACTGAGAAAGCTGATCTTCAGAAAGCTGACAGCATCTCTGTTTGGGTGCGGCAACATGTGATTGCAACATGCACTGACTCTCTCTCTCTCTCTCTCTCTCTCTCTCTCTCTCTCTCTCTCTCTCTCACACACACACACACACACACACACAAACACACTCACACACATATCCATCCTTGTTTATCCAATAACTTGTTAGAAACAGCACAAGCCATGATACTATTTCTGAAGTGACATGTTTGAATTACTAACAAAGGCTTGGACACATCATTTGGTTTGAACCAGCAATGGCAGATTCTGATCTGTCACTTAATAAAGTTTTTTTTAATAAAGTAACTTTTTTTTAACTAAGTTTTTCTAATTTTTCAAAATTGACTTGTTCACACTTGCAATCATGCCATATGGTCCTAAATCAGCACTGCTGTGATTACCTACAGCACTCACAGCAGAATCACAGCACTTCTGATTTAGGGCCATATCACACTCTTACTCACACTCTTGCTCATGTGATACTGCTTAAATAAACTTGATGTATTAACCTTCTGAAACTGTAAAAATGTGCTTTTCACTTTATAATGTATTGTTAATCACTATAACACAGAACACCCCAAAGTACATAACTGATATTAAAAATAAGGAACATAACTATTCCCATAAAATATAATGAAATGTAATGGGTCAAGCAGGGAATTCTGGGAATGCCCGATTATTGTTTTTACAGTAATTCCAACAGTAATTTACTGTAAAAAAGTACATGTACTCTCTTGTTAAACATAATGTAAATGTATACTGTTAATTATACAGAAAATCATACTTTTTTATATAAAACATATTTATATATATATAAATGTAATGTATATTTTAAGGTAATTACATGTTAAAAAATAAAAAAATATAATATGAAAATTTTTTACAGTGTAAGATTAAAGTTGCAAAATGTGTAAAATTACTAACTACTAATTTAATCTTCTACAGTGTAATTAGATTACTGTACTAATTACTCTGTCTGAAAATAAATTGCATTACTTATTTCTAATTACTTTCTAAAACCCTGATCAACCTCGACCAGATGAAAAATACAATGATAGACATGAAACTCTACTTTAAATTTTTTCAAATATATCATCCATCCATCCATCCATCCATCATCCATCCATCCATCCATCCATCATCCATCCATCCATCCATTCATCCATCCATCCATCCATCCATCCATCATCCATCCATCCATCCATTCATCCATCCATCCATCCATCCATCCATCCATCCATCCATCCATCCATCCATCCATCCATCCATCCAAAAATAAAAAATAAAAGAGTAATCTCTTACTTTACTTTTTTAATGAAAAAGTCATTTAATTACAATAATGAATTACACCCAACACTGCTTATAATATTTACATTGTATTAATCATACTTAATTAAATGTTGCATAAGCACCATCACACAAACTTGATCTCATGAGTCCACTGTAGACACCAGGCTGCAGGCTATTACAACAGCTCTGAACAAGAGTACCTTACATTTTAGATACAATATGGCCAATTATTTTGTCTATTTTGCTTTGCCAATAAAAATAGTACAACACAAAGCCAAAGCAAGATCAATGTCTGGATTTCGGACACATAAACAAACAGTGAAGCGGCCCAGGCAGATCCCTGCTCATCCAATCAGATTGCTTCAGTGGTTAGGCAATAGAAATACTTAAAGAAATATTAGCTCGGTGTATCTCAATACTAAAATATGTATTTATGTATTTATTTAGATATGTGCAGTATGTGTAGATATCATTATATAAATTAGACATAGGCGATGACAGTCATTAATTTCATTAAATTTTTAACATACTTTACATGGCCTATTTTAAATTTTTTTAGATGTAATTTTTCAAAGCAGTCTCCTAGTTCTACAATTGTGCATGAACTCACAGATATGATAAAGTCTTTTGTGGTAGTTTAAGGTACGGCTTATTTCAGAGTTTAAGAGAATGTTCAGTGTTTGGATTGACATATATGGCAGAAATAGTAAAAGTATGCCAATTCAATTCCAAACTCAGCCATGATCTTTGTGCTTATATTAGAACCATCATGATATATGTTATGTTTCTCATTTTGTAAGTCGCTTTGGATAAAAATGTGATACTCAAATTATGGTCACTCAATTCAAATCAATACCTTGCACTGTCTTTCTAAATGCCATTCTGTATTCACAATTTCTTAATTCATCAAAAGTTTTGGCAATGTTTTTAATATTTGACATATTTTTATGATATTGTATCTTTCAGTGTTGGCACATATTACACTTAAACTTACCAGTATCCAAGAATCAGTGAAACACATTTATAGATGTTTGGCATTTAGGTACACAGACTTACAGGCCTGTCATTCATTGGCAGCACCAAGCGATCCACGCAGAATTAAGCAGACCTTTGTGCTCTGGCCACCCACGCCAGACATTCACCAGGGCTGACCACTGTGGGAGTAGGGTCACGTCCAAGGGGACTGGAAGGGATGCCCATCACTTCCAATGCCCCGCCACTCACCTAATTTGACAATATAGAGAGACGCTCCATCCAGCGTAATGTTTGACAAGCCAAAGGCAGGTCAGTCTGGTATCATTGCTCCCTTAGTCTATGATTAAAACCTTCAGTAGAAACACCCTAAGCTTTGGTAGTCCTCTAGTTTTGAGTCACTCATATCAGGCAGCTGTAACTACATTAATGGGTAATTACTTCCAAGGTCTCTCTGTTTGCGCGTTGTCAAGCCACGATGATGGATGGGTATGAATATCAGTTATACTGTGACTCTAAGAGTGGGAATCTCCTGAGAAATTTGATGAATCTAATAAAGCGTACAAAAAATAAATGATAAAAATCCCAATAAATAAATCATTCTCATACTCATTGCGGCTCCAACGATGACTCCATGCAAAGTAACAGTTCGGCCTTAAATTAGAAATACAAATCATATCCAAATCAAATCCCTTCATTTTCACTCAACCATAAACACAAATGCAACAGTGGGTGAAAGTCTTGGGTGAGTTCCAAGCAACATAGCAGTCATGACAATAACTTTATAGATGGTGCATACGTACCTTTCATCTTTCACATAATTACAAGTATACAGTAATTCATTTTTGTAATGTACTTAAAACGAATTAACTTTGAAAGTGATAGTCAATAACTGTTCTCTGATTACAAGAATTTAAAATGTAATGTGTTACACTACTAAAAAAGTAATTCGATTACAGTAACTAAAATAAAAATTGTCAATCTAACAGGCAAAACATTGGGCAGGTATAGGCCAGTGGTGGGTCGCGATTCATAATAGGTTTGCTGACAGGAAGGAAAAAAACACTGCTAAATTCAAATAATACAATGGAGCTAACCATAAAATTGTGCATGGATAGAAATGGCGTAGCCAATTTAATAGGGAGAATAAAATACTTTCCCATATCTTTTTTTGTTGACGTCAAAGGCTGTGCATACAATCACACTCAAATTAACTATCGTATTTTGGCACAAATTAAGCTGTCTCTTGGTAGAAGCTAGCCAAATTAGGTAGATGCCAACATGGGCAATTTGCATGCCATACTTTCATCCTTGAAAACCATGAACACAATTACATAAAAGACAATACAACCCAGACTAAATACATTTGGATTATGGATTTAGTATTGTGTCAGATTCAGTTCAGAACCAATGTGCTAGGCTACCTGTGTTGCAGCAGTTGGTCAAGAGCATTGCTCAAGGGCATGGCAGTAGTGTTCAGATGGGGTAGTGTTCAGATGCCACATTTGTAGCCCCCATGACTTCTTGGGCTTTTAAAACACTCCCTACCGCTACAGAAATACATGTCTGGTGCGTGTGAGGAAAATCAAGTAGTCAGTTGCAGTGTCAGAGAGACGGAGTATTTTGCCACCCTGCTGATATTTGCACAGGCTATATCCTACTTTATCCCTTTCAGGCACAGACACATAATTCCTTTCAAACATTAAATTCTATTGGCATTAATGGATAACAAAGCATCAAAAATACTCCACATTTTCTTTGATTATGCAGGCTACGGCTCAAGGGCTGTTTTTGATTGACCACTGTGCTAAAAACTCATGGTTTGGTTAATGCAAAGCATACTTAGAATACTTATTTTATGCATTGATTAGCACAAAAACCACAATATCTTTCTTAGTAGGACACTGAAAAGTCTTTCAAACTTGCATGAAATACAGCAAACATCAGAATGGTTTGACATGCATCACCACATTTAGGACCCTGCATACTATGAAAATCCCAAATGTTTCACATTTTTGACACGTGATTTAGTATTTCCTGCATAATGTGTATATATATAAATATCCATGATTTTCACGGGCGAAATTACCCATTATGCTTAACGCGTATGTTATGTCTAGATGTGTTTTTGTTCATGTTTTGTTTTCATGTCTTTTATTTTGATATTCTAGTTCCTGTTTCATGCCCTGTGGTTCCCTTGTCATGTGATTTCATGTTTCCCTCCATGTTCATGTGTCTTGTTTTCATTGGTTTATTGTCTTATCAGTTCTAGTTTGTCATTGGTTTTAAGGTCATTAGTCTTGTTGTCTTGTTTATAGTTCTATCTGTTTATTGGTTTTCTTGTTATGTTTTATCCAATGTGTGTATTTAAGCCCTCATGTTTGCCATTGTCTCTTGTTCAAGTATTGTTAACCTTGTTTGCTAAGTCATGTTCATGTTCATGATAATTGTCTGTAGCTAGGGTTTTGCCAGGAGTGGTGGTGGCGTAGTGGGCTTAAGCACATAACTGTTACTCAGAAGGTCACTGGTTTTAGCCCCACAGCCACCACCATTGTGTCCTTGAGCAAGACACTTAACTCCAGGTTGCTCCGGGGGGATTGTCCCTGTAATAAGTGCACTGTAAGTCGCTTTGGATAAAAGCATCTGCCAAATGTATATGGTTTTGGATTCCACGTAATTCAATAAACTGCACATGGGTTCTTCGTCATTGCTAGTGCCAGCACATCGTTACAGCGTACTCCCAACGTGGATGCTACAAACTTCTGGTTCGCAACTTTTTCACATTACCAAGCACTGAAATCACTAATATCACTAATGACTGTCAAAAACGATGGAACACTCCCCGTTTACTTAACGTAAATCCCTTTCTCACTAAAATCTGTGTATGGCCTCTTTTGATGGCAATCACTGAATAAACAAGTGCACAATCACACACATTTACATGGTAAAGTTACTAAACTGGGCTCTCACGGAGTGAGTGAGTGAGTGGCACACAGTCATTCTGTGCACAATGAGGGAATTCACATTTATGATGTGCAAGATTTCACTGGGTTTCTTGTTGCACACATAATGTATGGTGATGATGACAGAAAGCACTTCAGTATGAAAACTGACAAATCTGGCAATCTGAATCCGACCGGACGCACTTTAAGGTCCAAAAAAGAGGAAATGTATGTGAAAAGAGGATGCATGTTCTCCTTAGGTTTCATTTTAAAATCAGCAGATTTGAGAGACGTATCATTTGGAATTATCCGTCAGTGTTTAAAAAAAAAAAAAAATAGGCAAATGATGGAGAATTATGTTAATGCAACCTCTGCTTATTGCCTCTCATAAGACTCCAAGTTTCAGACATTTAGAGCGTTTGGTTGGGTTTATTTTTGTAACATAAATTTTCCAGTTATTTTTAAGGCACCTGTATTTGTTATAACATCCTCTAACAGCACATAATCCTCAAGAGCCTCTGATGATCGGCATCACTGGTAGCATTTGTCTAGCTCTAGCGTCCAATAACAACAACTTAGTGGAAGTGCGGAGCATCCGAGAAGGATGTAGCTTGCCGTAATGGCACCACCCATTGAGTAGTCAGGAAAAAGGTGTGTATATATATATATATATATATATATAGTTCTAACCACCAAATATTTGCTTTATACTTAGTGATTGTGTAAAACCACCTAATTTTCTTTGTAAATCTGTGTTATTTATAGTTTTATTGCTTCATTTTTTTATTCACTTTCCGCAACATGTTTTCTTCAGTAAAAATTGTAGGAATGTATGAAAAATCAACCAACAAATGTGGTTCAGCTAGTTGTTTTTTTTTTTTTTTTTTTTTTTTTTTGGAAGCTTCAAATTGACTTACAAATTTCAATGACTTATGATTTTTGCCTAGCCTAAACAACAATGAAAATTTTCACAAAACAGATCCCTACTTTAAACTCTGAAACTGGAAAGTGCAGCCTGTATATGGAGGTAGGATAAAAAAAAATATGGTGCCTTTTAAACTGTTCTGAGACCAGATTCCTAAAAAGGTCCATTTGTACATAATGCTCTTGGTTAAACTGATCAGGCAGCAAGGCACCAAGTCAGCTGCTTAGCTTTCAGATCCAGCCGTTGTTTCTCAGAGTGACTACTGCGTCTGAGAGGGTTATTCAAGAACACAATTCCATTTACTTTCATTTTTCTGTAGGGGAAGAGTTTCATGTAAAAGCTAGGATTGAAAAGTATGTAGAAAAAAAGATATAGAAGACAAACCATTTTGGCTTCATACTGTTGGTTTGACAGCTGGGTAGTGGGAGAGGGTGAGACATCTAAGTTCTCACTGCAGATGACACGATGGGCATCCATCTAAGAGTGTCCATGGAGATGATTCTGAAGTTCTTGATCTACAAGAACCTGCACACAAACTATCGATCAGTCAAACACATTTTGATTCTTAGGTTCTAAAAGTAAATTTACTGAGTCAATTTAAGGATTTGAAATTGGCTGACCATGAAACCTGGATTCTGCAGCAGTCTTGTGAGTTTTGTGGTACCATAAGGCAACACATGCTGGAGGTTGAGGCTTGGAATCAAACAGATTGGCTGAGTGAAATGATTTCAATCAAAATAAAAGATCTCCATCTGGGCTCTCAAGACACTTTGAAGATAAAGTGTAATATGACTATGTGAAGCCTTTCTTTCATTTATTTCACGTCTGCCAGCTGGAGATGGAGACTGTGGTATTAAACGGAAATATTGTCAGATCTGAATTTAAGACACGGAAATCCAAGACAAACAAGGGACTGCTTGAGTCTGCCATGACACTCTTTGGAGATTGAGAGGTTTTATTTTAATTCATTCAATTCAAAAGTTCAGATGTTCTTGATATTGCTAGTGAACAGAGTTCCCACACTTTTTGGCAATTACATTTTTATTTCAGCATATATATATATATATCCATCCATAACCACTTATCCTGTACAGGGTCACAGGAGCCTATCCCAGCTAACATTGGGCGAAAGGCAGGGTACACCCTGGACAGGTCACCAGTCCATCGCAGGGCCACACATAGACAAACAACCATTCACACTCACATTCACATCTAGGGCAATTTTTGGAGACATCGATTAACCTAGGAGGAAGCCGGAGCACCCAGAGAGAACCTACGCAGACACAGGGAGAACATGCAAACTCCACACAGAAAGGCCGGGGCAACCGGGGTTTGAACCCACGACCTTCTTGCTGTGAGGCGACAGTGCTAACCGCTGCACCACCGTGCCTATATATAAGATTTTTTTTTTAAGATTTTACTTCCTTCCATGACTTTTCCAAGCCTGGAAATATCCATATTAAAATGAAAAGGGAACCCTGTAACACTGGTAAAATGTACAGCACTGTATGTCCCTTTGGATAAAAATGATCTGCAAGATGCCTTAATGTAAATGTAATTTGAATCCTCAATAATTCTTTTTGACTTCTCTGTCACTTTCTCCTTGCTTTTATGTAAATCTCTCCCTATTTGCTTTTACTGGAAGGCCTAAAGCCACAGACTGTCTCATCAGAAGTCACTTTATGATGTGAGTTTAAACCTTAATAGATCAGTCAGAAGCACCTCACACACTGTCACCGTAATGGCCCCTCTCTCACACAGCAGTTTGATCCATGCAGAGACTGAGTAAATCTCACTTGTGGAGGGACTGTGGTTAAAAGAAAATAAGATAGAAACAGGTGAGAGACTGTCAGACCTTTAAAATGTTACCCGCTTCTCTCCTTCTGGTCTACTATGGTGTTCTTTAGTCAGACAGACAGACAGATAAACTGAAGGATTTTACAGACAGACAGACAGAACGATAGATGGATAGACAGATGGACGGATGGATAGATGGACATATGAACGGACAGACAGACAGACAGACGATAGATAGATAGATAGATAGATAGATAGATAGATAGATAGATAGACTTTGCATTGCACACTCAACAGTCTTGTTTTTTTGTGGTGTGACATATTTAATGATGACCAACCCTGAGCCTGATTTTAATTTACCCATAATAAACTTTGCAATCAGTGCACTTACATAAAAGCCTTCAATAGAGAGGCTGCCCTCGACTCAACCCTAGCCCATCCGGAACATAATCAAATGTATATTAACACTCCAAAACCAACAGCGGAGGGTTCTCCTTTGATTCTGTAACAGTATTAGATGAGAGAAAGAATAAACCTTGTCGCATGTAGGGAGAGGAAGATCCACAGCATTCCGAGCCAGTCAGTCAAGTCTCTTCAAAGAGCTCCATTAGCTTTGAGCTTGTCCACAGCACAAATAAAGCAATCCAAAAGTCCTCTGTGTTAAAGGAATCCGGCTCACCTGGGACTGAGCTTGTGGGAGTCCAGCCTCCCCATTTCCCTGTCTAATAGCTTTTGGTACTGGAAGTTAATTCTGTAGTGGAATTAAATTATAAAGCATGTCACAATACATTAACGTCCAGCGTTGAGCAGGTGCTTTTGTTTACAGACCGAGGGAATTTGTAATCTAGTGTAGGAGCCCTCAAATGTATTAGAATTGTGGTGCTCTGAATTACACTAATACTTTGTCCTCTCTCTGTCCTCTGTGTGTTTGTGAGTGGATGTGGTTCTGTGACCCGAAGCACAAACTAACATACAAGTACCATTAGTCAGGTTCTTTATCATGTACTGTATGTAGCCATGTGTGTGAGTTCTTTGAGAGTATTTTTGGCTGTTTTCTTGCCAGTGGCCAGACTGGTCTAAGGTGAGTCATGGACTGTATTTTGAAACCGATGGCAGCTGCCTTGCTGCCCCGTCAGTTAACGACTGTAAGGGATGGTTCCCACAAAATGAAACAAAATATCATCATTTGCTCACCCTCATGTAGTTCCAAACCTAAATGACTTTGGGACACAAAAGGAGATGTTAGACAAAATCTAGTGATAGATCATTTTCAGTGTATGGAAAAAGGGCAGCATTGACATTCTTTAAAATTTCTCTTGCCTTCCTACCTCCATGTACTGCGTAAATTGGATGCTTCTCACGAAAGCTGTTGAAAAAAATAAATACAAATTGCCTGGTCATATTTAACCCCAAATCAAATCAATCAAATTAATCAATTAAATCAATACTTTTTTTGCATAGTGACATTATGTGACATAAGGCACATTATCCCAACCCCCAACACCCCCACTTCTCATTAAGGTAACTTATTTGGACATATTACTTTTACCATTCCCATTGTTACAATGATGATAATTTTTTTTACTTTATTACAGTAAAAGAGATGCTGTTGTACAATGATTTTCTTAATTGAAATCAGTGAAAATTAAAGGTACCAAGAAAGAACTACTGTGGGTCGCACAGTCACCTCACAACATGAAGATTTCTGGTTCGAATCCTGGCTCACCCAGGGCATTTCTGTGTGGAGTTTGCATGTTCACGTTCGGTTTCCTCTCTGTGCTCCAGTTTCCCCCGCGGTCCAAAAACATGCAGGTTAAGTGATTTGGAGTCTCTAAACATAGGTGAGAGTGTGAATGTGTATGTGACCCTATGAGCCTACATAGGACAAGCGGCTATAGAAAATAGGTGGATGTTCTACATTAAAGTACTATATAATTACAAGAGCTATAGTAATAACTAGGTATACTAACCCTAAACCTAACCATAACCCATATTAAGTAGTTACCTAATATTTCTCAGTACTTTCTTAGGTAAGTACACAGAAAGTACATGTACTGTAAATAAAGTGCAACCAATTTTTTGCAATTCACATTAGGGTAATGACAACGGAGGTAAAATGTGTGCAACTGCGTAAAAAAGTATGAATTTATTCATAAAAATAATGTCACAATGTAAAAAATCTTAATGGCCAAATAAGGCATTAAAGGCAAAATATAGTTTTTTTATTCGTTTTTTTACAGTAATTGTTGAGGTTCCTCACCCATGTTTACTCATACTCTCCTCTGTATTTTGGGTTTGGACTGGCTGCAAAATATTTTTCCTAGTTTGATCTTCATAACAGCTTGCGGCTATTGATTAAGCCTGTGGGAAATCAAAAACAGATTAAGGCTTAAGGTTTTCCGTCAATGAGCCAGACCTTCCAAAAGCTCCTGTCCAATATAGATTTCTTATTCTCAATGTCTAATTATGTTTCAACTGGATGAGAGTTTAAACAATAGGGACATGTTTGCGCAGATTGACGAATAGAGATACAGGTGAGACTGTGTGGAAAGTCCTTATATAATGGTTTGTGTAAAACCTTGTGTTAAATCTGTACTCATATAGTAAGCACACGTACATGCAATTATAAGTAAATTAGACCCATTGAGAGATGAGTTTGTCCTTCCTTTCCTAATAAAAAATTAGATTTGGACCTTTTTTTGGGGGGGTGGTTTATTGTAATTCTGCACACCTGCATTTACGCAGTTCCAGTTGAACTTATTGTGATCCCTACACTATACTGAACAAAGGGTATAAGGAAAGAAAGAAATACTTTAAGCAAGTCTTGAGGGTAAGAAAGTAGAAGACAGCTTTTGAAGGAAGTACTGTGGAAAGAGCTAGACTGTCTTTAAGGAGCCGCAGGGCTATAGATGCTCCCGCTTGCTCATTACTCTCCAATAATCCACTCTGGCTCACTGATGAAGGTCACAACGAATTCTCTCCTCTGCATCATATACTCCGTTTCAGAGTCTGTGCCTTCCTTTGCTTTCTACACACAGCTTCACTTATATGAGGGTGGGGTTACGAGGTCACAATTTGCTCTTTAATTATGCCAACAAAAATGGCTGATGTTGGGAGGTAAATATAGCTAATGAAGCTTGGCAAAGAGCAAGTAACTATCAGCCGTCGGGGCCTATCAACTGTTCTTTGTGGCTCTTCACTTTAAGATAAATTTAAGGGAGCTAATGAGGGTGCTTAGGGGATAAAATGAATCAGGGAATGTGTGGAATGAGCTGATAGGAAAGTGAGTGAGGATTCTTTTGTCCTTGTTTTGGCTCGATTAAAAGTGAAGAATTTATGTGCCATTAGGATCACCAAACAGAACTGCAAAGATTCCTTATTGGTTCCTTATCACTCCCTGGGTCTGCCATTGGTTGACTAATAGTTCCGCCCCAAACTTACACCACTGGTGTCGGGCTGGTCGAGATGCTCAAACGATCAGATTTTGAAACTTTTCAAAGGAATCTTTTTGGAGGAATCTGTCATGGCTCCAGTGAGTTTGTTGGTTTGCTCTGTGTGTTTTGTTATTTTCTCTCCCTCGTGTCTCGTAGACCCTGCTGGCATGCATGATCATTGTTTCCATGGGGACATCATGTTGATCATGCCATTAATTAGCATACTAGCAGCACCTGGTTCTCCACTGATTCACTCCCTACTGAAGCCCTTTGTGTTCTCAGTATCTTTGCTATATTGTTGTTTGATGTAAAGTAGTTACCTCACTTTCTCTGCCTAGTTGGTCCTGTCTCATGTATCTGTTTGGTTGCCCATCTCTGGCTGCCTGTTAGGAGTGTTGTTGCCTTCCAGTTTGCTGTATGCTTGTTGTCTTCAACGAAGGATTCCTACGAATCTGCTCCTGAATTCCACAACGCACACACTCACCTACAAACACACTATTCACTGATTTGCACATTGCATGCACAAACTTCTCCCCACTACTGCAGCCGGTGCTGGGATCCTCAGTCTTCGCCAGCACAATTGAAGTGAATATTTATTGTTAATAAATCCTTTGAACTGTTCCTCTGCTCTTTGGTCTCTTTGCCTTGCTCTTGCTCTCTGACAGAATCAACCTACAAATGTCTTATACATGTCTCTGCATAGTCAGCTGGGATAAGGGAAAATATTTTAACATAAAAAAATACAAACATCACCTTTAACTCATTGTGTCCACAAAGGGAAATTATTTCAGTATGTGATACATATGTACAGTATACAATGCACGACTATGCCAAAATACACTTGCCTGCTCAAAAGATCTAGGCTCTAAATCTAGAGTACACATTATGGCTCAGAGGTTATAGTTCAAATGCACAAAGCCATTTATCACATACATGTTATTATTCAGCTAACATTTGGATTCCTCGTTATGAGAAATATTTTATAGCGACAGTTCACCCAAAGATGAGAATTCTGTCATCATCTACCAAAGTCCCTTTCAAGACAAGGCAGTTCACATGGTGGCCATCTTTAGAACACTCCCAGGCAGCTATTTTCTATGTAAACACGTGGCATACAAGTACAGCTTCTATCTACTTGAATAGGGAAATACAAAAATCAACTCAAGACTATGATCAGTGAACATATTTAAATTTAGCAATCAAATCTGACAAGTATCATAAATTGTGCTTCTTTAGCTCAGATCATGATAACTAAAAACAATTTTTATAGTTATAGATTTTATATATTATAAATATAGTTTATAATTATAGTTCACTCAAATGAAACAATTCTCTCATTATTTACTCTCATGCCATCCAAGTGTATGACTTTCTTTCTTATGCAGAACACGAACAACATTTTGAAAAGAATATCTCAGCTCTGAAGGTCCACACAATGCAAGTGAATGGTGATCAGACCATTGTTAAATCCATGTCTTCGGAAGTGTTATAACAGGTGTGGGTGAGAAACAGATAAAAACTGAAGAAATTACTCTAATTCTCCACTTTCACTTTTACATCTGAAAGTCACTTGTGGTGCTTGTTTAGTTTCACATTCAATTCATAAATTGAGATTTAGAGTAAAAAAGCATATTGTTATAATATATTGTTCTGTTTCTGAGCTGTTATGGACCACTGAAACAAACATAAATGCATCTTTGATTTTAACCCTTAAATAAAGAAGCAAATGTGTGACATTAACCAGTTTTCTTTGCTTCCATTAAAGCCCATAAGATACTGTCTGGAGCATTATCAAATCATCCTATATAAACTGGATCAGGTGTTGCACAAACTTTTGGAGTACATGCTCGATTCATGCCAAATAGAAAACGAATCTTTTATTGAGAAGTTAATTTGCAATGAAAACATTTGTTTTAAATTAGAAAAGAAACATAGTGGTGTACTGTTTTCTTTCATTTTTTATTTTTTTGACTTTGCATTATTTTATTTGCTTGCATCTGCCCCACTCAAGCCCAACAGAGCATAAACATGCACATACTATAGCAGTTAACATTATTTATCATGCATTTTGTCAGTGTAATAATACGTATTTTCATTTTTAAAGCAGTAACCACAAGCACACTCACAACCATGGTAACAAATACATGATACCGTGAGAGGATGTTCAGCTAACAGTGAAGGAATGGCAGGTGAAAAAGAGATTCTGCCCTTTGATTAAGATCAGATCAAGGGTGCAGATGTGAAATGGGTATTGACTGGTTCCCTCTCTATCTTTCCTGACCGTGATGAAGAGGGAACACAATCACGGTGGGCGAAGTGGGCTTTGAGTGGCACTGGCACTTTATTCTCAAGCGTCCATCAACAGTGTTTTGTTATCTACTGTGATGGAGCGTCACTCACTCTTCCCTGCTTTTCCTCTCTGGACTGCGACATCACAGTGGCAGAAGATGTGTTAGTGCTAATTTATGAGGCCTATTGTTGACACTCTGTGGGGACCTTAACAAATATCTAACACTTACAGTGAGTGGCATTGTAAAAAAAAATTAACACATCTAAAGTGAGGAACTTTATTTAGCTCAGTGGTTAAATACAAGTTATATATTTTGGAAGAAAAAAACAAAAAATAAATAAATATACTGAATACTCCAACATGTAACATAATTTGATGTAGGCGATGAACCATCTCAGACAAAACTAAATATAGATAATTCAATGGACAAATCCAGTAAGGAGCAAAATGTTAAAAGAAATTGACCTTTGAGCTTATTTAGGGTAAATGTTATATAGTGTTGAAAATGTATTTGAAGGTGATGTGTTTAGTTATTTTTATCTCAATTCCCTTGGCTCAGCCGTGTATGTAAAGCATGACAATAATAGCGTTCACACGTTCATTCGCTGGCCAATATGGGCTATTCTGGAAATAGTCCTGCACTGGTGCATTGCAGGCTAGATATCAATTAGTTTGATGTATGAGCCCAGCATCTACTAATTGGGACAAGGCAATGTATTTAATAACACACATTAAAACCGTAATTAGGTGTAAATTGAGCTGCATCCCATTGTCTCGCAATCAGCTGCATGAACGATGCTGGTAAACAGACTAATTAATACTCTCCACAGAAAATGCGATTTAGATTTAAAAATTTGAAACATTCCAAACCGCCTACTCAATGGGATTTGTTTATTTGCCTGCCATCTCAGTTCTGGGGTTTGCACAGATTGGTTTTATGTTATGTTAGTGTGAAAATATTTCAATAATATATACAGTATGTTATATTATGGGTCATTCTGTAATTAAGTTTGCATAATTGAAATCTTGCATTTTACATTTGTAAAAAGGAACTATTTATGTTTTGTTATTTAAAGCGGGAGCGTGCAAGTTTTTCATTGTTAAAATGCTTTGGCCCATGCCAGATTAATATGCAGAGACAAATATAAGTAAGCCATTCGTAGGTTCATTTTCTTGAAAACTGTAAACACTGTGTCTCTGTGGTGCAACACAGATTCCTCTGCTGCTCATCCAGTCAGATACAACAAAATTGACTCAACCAATGCCATGAATTGGCGGGAATATCAGTTTTTTGTACTCGATCAACAGCAGACAGTGGTATAATCAGAGCTCCTTTTCAAAACAATGTTCGCTGTCCTTTTCTGCATATCGCTGCGCCGTTTTGTGGTCCATTCTTCATAACCCGACGGCTCATTTTTGCTTATCGCGGCCCATTCAGCACGTTTTGAGGCCGACCCACCAGACCGCTCGGTTCTCCCGATGACAATCCGCCCCGATCGGCCCCAAAGTGCGTCGGCCCACCGGGAAAATGCTCGGTATGCCAGATTACCAGTCCAGCCCAGAAGTCAATTTACTCTGATGTCATTTTAACCATCTTTTGAAATGTTATATTATGATATTATCAGACCTTTTTTTGTAATTTCAACAATCAGAGTGGAATCGTTTTTAGAGTAAGACAGCCAACATATACCTTAAAACATCACTGAATTCAACTAATCATTTGCTCTTATTTACAGATCTTGTTTTGTTTTCTTTCCCAAAATGATGTCACTTCTTGGAGGATGATGTAATTATTCCATATGGCTTATTCTGAACAATTTATGATCGAGTTTAAGCAATTCTGCTTTGAACGGTATTAGTAACAAAAAGCAAGAAAGACTCATGTGGCACTTCTTTTCATTAATTTGTTGTTATTTATTGTTTATTTCATTTGATTTGAATTGTTTCCCTGGTAAAATATGTGTTTAGTAGATATATGATTTATTAATTTATTTCATGTTATTATTTATGTATTGGTCAACATTTCTTGCGATTGTGTGCAGTTATATTAATCTTGTATGTGTTATCAATCAAACATCTATAAATAGTGATATAAAAAGTAATGTTACAAAAGACTATGAGGATGTTAACAGAAGTGATTTTGAGGGCATTGGAACAAACTCTAAATTGTTTACCAATAAAAACAATATTACCCCTCAAAAAACATGTCTTGTTTTGACATAGTGAACTATGTGGCATTGTGAAAAAAACAGTAATATTATTTGTACGATCTTTATAAACTCCAATATGCTGACATATTTTGTGTGGTAGGGACATGTATTACATACTGTAGTAGAGGTAACCCTTATATGAAGCAAACCAAAAAATAATAATAACAGAGTAGTGTAGCTGGCTCCCTACGGAGATCTCATCTCATTAAAGTAATAAATAATATTTGAAAAATGGCAAACCGGTCAAGATAAGGTTTTAGACATTAAGTTATTTTATACTGAACTCACTGTTGAAAACCCGTATACCAGCACTGCAGGTTTATACAGACCTTTCCTCTTGCATCAGGCAGAAGAAACCACACTCGCATTTTATGGATTGGGGAGATATTTGTCAGGCCTTCAGCAAAATGCCCTGTCAGTATAAAGGATTATGGTTTTTATGAGGGTCTGTCAAGGAGGAGGATCTGGCCCTGTAAACATGCTCGACAGACCTGTGGTACAACCTGGAATGGCCATCCAATCGTCTAGTTAAAACACCCTTTCACAATGATTGAATGCATCCGCTGATGCAACTGAAAGCAGGAGCTGGGTGCAGACCAAAGCAATCTGTTTATTCATAAGCTGCACGTTTGTCATGAGAAAAACTGTTCACTTACTATATGTAAATAGCACCAGCAAATAGACAATTTCCGCACAAACGCCCACAGCACTGCTGACAGTTGTTATGTTGTTTCCATGACAATTTAATATGATTGTAAATGATTACTGAACATTAATATGCAATTCTCATCCATTTAATTCCTCTTTCTTTCTTTCTTTCTTTCTTTCTTTCTTTCTTTCCAAGTTTTTTATCTTTCATTCTCTTTCGTTTGTGTTTCTTTGTTTTGCTTGTTCATTATTTCTTTCAATCTCTTTTGTTTGTTTTCTTTTGTGTCTTTGTACATTCTTTCGTTCATTAGATCTTTTTACTCTTTGTCTATTCATTCTGTTTCACTTGTTCTATCTTTTTCTGTCACTTTCTTTTGTTTGTTTGATCTTTTGTCTGTTTGCTTTTTCATTTGTTCTATTTCATTCATTTTGTCTTTCATTCTCTTTTGTTTGTTCTTTAGCCTGTTTCTTCATTTTTTCTTTCGTTCATTAGATCTTTCTTTCTTTCTTTCTTTCTTTCTTTCTTTCCACACTATACATTGATTCTGGCTTATTTATATTATAATGCAGGTTAGTTGACAGATTTTCATTTTTTTTTTTATCTGCACAAGGCAGAAACAAAATCTTACAAGCTGTCACAGCACAAAACCGCCTCATGCCCTTCAGTCTCTGAATTATTGCTTATTTAAAAACAAATTTTCTGCATTTTGATAAAATTGCAATCTGATCGAGTTCCGTTCCTCAGGGCAACTTGATTGCAGAGCATCTTTTATTCTAAACACAGTTCCAATGATTGGTTTCCCACACAGGTACAGAGTGCTCTGATAAAAGCTCTATATGTGTGGCATCATTTTCCACCACCCTCTGCGCCAGTCCTTCGTGTGCTATTGCCTAATGTAGACCAGCCAGGAGAAGATAATGAACTGAGGCTATTGATGTGGAACCAGAAAGTAGACTAATGAATTAGAACTACTGGAGTGAAATGCTGAATGGGAGCTAATTTATTGTTGGAACAAAAAATAAGATGCAAAGTCACCACAGAGTTAAGGCCTCTAGTGAGTCTTCAGGTAATATAATACTAACTTTTCTACATCCTCACTAAAACACTTTTGTTTTCACCACTGTTTCCATTTTTAAAACTTTTTTGTCAGTTACCTTGCCTTATCATTTTCCAAAATGTGCAGTACTAGACAGTGTATTTAGAAAAAGTCACACAGGCTAATACAATTTGTTTGAAAATGCACTGATTTTGCTACGTTTACACCTCTCATCCATACTGGAATGGCATTTTCCTCCATCAAAAACCCTCTCCATTAATGAAACGATGACGTGTTTTCAGACGGATTAGACGGTTTTTGGACCGGACTTTCCAGTGTGGATGAGTGCCGTACAATAGTAAAATCAATGCATTTTAAAATGAAAACATGTTAGTGTGGACATGACCTTAATTAACTGACATTCCCCGTCTGTCACTCACTTCAAAGTTGTGTCGAAGAAGCGACACTAAGGGTCTCTCTTGAGAGCCTTTCACATCTATGATCTATGAGAAAAGGCCAATGAGAAATTGGCAGACAGAATTTGCATGTCCCGCCCCCGGACATATGGGTATAAAGGGAGGGAGATGTGTATGTTTCATTCAGCTGAAGAACACTGGTTATGTATGCAGAGTGCTGCTAGTCACACACTGTTCCTCCCATCTCTGAATATGATTGCTGTTGGATCTATGGTGCATATCAGGGGCTATCTCCCTTCTCTGCACGGCAGTGCAGCTTTGCCCCTGGGTGCTTCGACAGCGCAGTAAAAGAGTTTATTTCTCTAAAATAGTTATTTTCTCTAAAAGAGCATATACAAAGCTGGCGTTAAACGTCCTTTTCAGGACATGTCTTTATAAAGATGATCTCCGCTCCTGACAGCCACAGGCGCTGTCTCGTGTGTCTGGGCAGCGATCACACGAGGCAGCGTTTGTGGATGGCTCATGTTCTCACTGCGAGAATATGACCATGGCAAAGTTGTGGTCGTGGCATTCCTTCCTCAGAAGGAACGCCACTCCAGCCGCCCCACGCATCGCTCCTTCTTCCCATGGGATTGAGGATGACCCGGCTAGTGATGGAGGCGATTTGGGGATGGCAGCGGGTTCGATTTTTCTGGGCACGCCCCCGCGAACCACCCGCCCCCCGGCACGCTCTTTGACTTCCGTCCGGGCTCGAGGCAACAGCGGCACAGCCAGCCTGCCTATCCTCTTGAGCCCCCCGAGCTGGATGAGCTCACTGCTGCATCGGAAAGCTCTCCGGTGTCTTACGCTGATGACACGACTGGGCTGCTAACTTCGGGCCAGTGCGCCCAGTCTGAGGCTGATGCCCAGATATGCGATATGCTTGCCCAGGCCGCTGTCAGTGTGGGGCTGGACTGGAACCCTCCGTCCTCCCCACAGCCTTCGCGGCTGGATGATTGGTTCCTTGGGTCTGCGCGCTGCTCACAGCTGCGCCCCCCCCAGTTCCTTTCTTCCCGGAAGTGCACAAAGCCTCTCGCTCATCCGCTCTCACTACCCTCCACGGTGGAGTGGCACATGGGTACACAGCGGTCCGCCAGGTGGACAGAGTGGTTGCGATCCACCTGTGCTCCCCTCCAAGGCCTGTAGGATGAAGTCTTCATTGACCTCCGAAGCCTACAGCGCCACCAGACAGGTTGCTTCCGCCCTGCATGCCATGACCCTCCTGCAAGTCCACTAGGCCATGATGATGCCACAGGTGCTGTGGAAGGTCAGGGAGGATGGGGAACTGACCCACTCGGGCTTGTTTCACGGATCTCATACTCCTCTTGACAGCCCCTCCCTGGCAAATTCCACTGAGGAAAGACCTTCTTTCTCAGGTACGGTGCACGCTCTGGCATCCTCACCCAAACCTCTGGAACCTCCACATGCGGAAGATCTAGCTGATCTACCACCTGCTGTCGTAGATACGATCAACCAAGACAGAGCTCCCTCTTCCAGGCAACTTTACGCCCTGAAGAGGCTTTGTTTGCAAATTGGTGTTCTTATCGGGCTGAAGACCCACAGAGGTGCGCAGTTAGGTCAGTGCTCACATTCCTGCAGGAGAGGTTGGAGGGGAGGTTGTCCCCCTCCACCTTGAAGGTGTATTTAGCTGCTATCGCGGCCCACCACGACACAGTAGACTTTGGGTATGCACGACTTAATTATCAGGTTCCTATGAGGCGCCCGGAGGTTAAATCCCTCCCGGCCAAGCCTGTTTCCCTCCTGGGATCTCTCAGTGGTCCTCTCAGGCCTTCAGAGACCCCCCTTAGAGCCGCTAGAATCAGTCGGACTCAAGACACTCTCCCTAAGCCTGTGATCGAGCTACGTGCCCAAGGTTTGTACCACTCCCTTCAGGGACCAGGTAGTGAACCTGCAAGCGCTGCCCCAGGAGGAGGCAGGCCCAGCCCCTTCGTTTCTGTGTCCGGTACGTGCTTTGCATATCTACTTGGACCACACGCAGAGCTTTAGACGTTCTGAGCAGCTCTTTGTCTGCTTTGGTGGACAGCTGAAAGGGAACGCTGTCTCCAAACATAGGCTTTCCCACTGGGTAGTGGATGCCTGTGGCACGGTGGAGGGCAGGACCGGCGCGTGATTACGCACGCCCAGTCCCGTATTAGGCTAATTAAGCCGTCAAGAGGGATAAAGGCCACTCGCAGACGGCGATCGAGAGAGAGAGCTCAATTACGGATGTCCGTTGTCTTATGTGTTTGTCTTTTGAGTTTTCCATTAAACCTATTATTTATATGTCAAGCTGGTTTCTTGCCTCTTCCTTGCCCGTAACCTTGAACTTCTTTACATTGGTGCCGAAACCCGGGAAGGAAGAGGGATACGCCGTAGCGGAGTTCTCGCCACTACCCCAAAGAAGCAGCCGCGGCCATCTGCCGGGGGACGAGGAGCCCAGCCGCCTGGACGCGGAGGAATGGCCGCCGACCACGAGGGGAGAAGGGGCTCCTAGAGCCGACCGCCTGGAGCGGTCAGGGCCGCTGCCAGGGGCGGAGGATGCCCCTACCAGCCGCTGAAACGCGGAGGGGTCGAGGGAAGACCGCCGTCCGCGAGCGGGGAGGGGATCGCGACCGACCGCCTGGAGCGGGAGAACCGCTGCCAGGGGCGGGGGGATGGGGGGATGCCCCTTCGACACCCCGGGAACGAGGCGGGGCGTTCTGTCCGCCAGGGGCTGAGGACTGCCTCCGATCTGCCCGGAGAGGCGCGGCTGTCATCCTGTAGAGGGTGGAGAAGTGGCTGAGGAACGAGCTGCGGCGTATCAGAGAACCGGCGAGTAAGTTTTTTTTTTTTTTCTTCCTTTAATCTCTCTCTCCTCTCTCTCTCGCTACCGCTCTGCGTTGGCCTTTTTCCCTCTTTTTTTTTAAATTATGGTGTTCGCGGGTGGGGAGGTACCGCCCAGTGCAGGAACCCTCTCTCCCATTTTTAATTGTTGTTGTTTCCCTCCCCTTGCCCCTCTTTTTTAAATTATGGTGTTTGTGGGAGGGGAGGTACTGCCCAGTGCAGGAACCCTCCCCCCCATTTTTAATTGTTGTTTTTTGTTTCCCTCCTCTTGCCCCCTCCCTCGTCCAGGTTAATGGGGATGACCTGCCGGCAGACCGTGCGGGAGGCACCCCCCCCCCCCCCCCCCCCCCACATGGGATGTACGTCAGGCCGGGGGTCCCCAGCCTGAAAGAACGGGGGAGGAATGTGGCATGGTGGAGGGCGGGACCGGCGCGTGATTACGCATGCCCGGTCCCGTATTAGGCTAATTAAGCCGTCAAGAGGGATAAAGGCCACTCGCAGATGGCGATCGAGAGAGAGAGCTCAATTACGGATGTCCGTTGTCTTATGTGTTTGTCTTTTGAGTTTTCCATTAAACCTATTATTTATATGTCAAGCCGGTTTCTCGCCTCTTCCTTGCCCGTAACCTTGAACTTCTTTACAATGTCATTACATTGGCCTATCACACCCAGGCTGTGCCCCCCCCCCCCCCCCCCCTTGTGGGTCTGAGTACACTCAACAACAAGTGTTGCATGCTCGTGGGCACTGGTCAGGCGCACCTCCCTAGCAGACATATGCAGAAGCAGCAGGTTGGGCAATACCCAATGCCGTTGCAAGATTTTTCAATCTCAGGGTTGAGTCGGTTTCATCCCATGTTTTCTCAGCTCCGAGCCAATAGAACTCAGTAACACGCAGACAAACTGACCGGGTGGACCGCTTGCACCTAGTGTCCTTTCCCTCCGCTGAGGTAAAACTATGCGCTCTTATCCCAGGAGATCCCACTAACTCGGCTCCATTGAAGACTCCTCCCGAGCCCTCTGGTCCGCGAATTCAGCGGAGGAATTTGCCGACCAAATCCAATGTGGGTACTCAATCTACCCTGTACTGGAATAGGTGCTCCACAGGACAGGGCTCCTACATGGACTTATCCCCCTGTGTGTATTTTCCATGGTACGGTCCCCTTGCGAGCGGAAACACGTCTCTCATGGGCAGTTCCCACTGCCCCCTGGTCACCGTGTCTGTAGCAACTCCTCCCTCCCAATGAAGCAGGATCTACCACTGCACCACTTTCCACATGTGACCTAAAAGCCCATGTGATGTATTCACCACGCTTTACCTGTCTGGGCAGGTGTGGTCTCCGCAGGGTCTTTTCCCCCTGAAAGGATAGGAACTGGGAAAGATCGCCTTCACCGATGTGTAATGATAGCATTAAGATGGCCCCAGCTGCTTTAACTCAGTGTGAGAAACATAGAGAGAGAAAAGGCGTGGCTGGCACGGCCTGCTCCCTGTTGGGGGTAAAGAACCAGAAGTCTTTGATGATTTTATGGTGCATTGGGGAAGGGTGCGTGCAGTCTGACACAGCCGGTCGCTTCTGTATGTAAAATACCTGCCTGCTCCTGTGTCAGTAGTACACGTACACAGCTCAGCGCATGGCGTGATTTAAATTGGACCCCTAGTGTCGCTTCTTCGACACAACGTAGAATTGAGCGACAGACGGGGAACGTCTAGGTTACGGATGTAACCTCCGTTCCCTGATGGAGGGAACAAGACGTTGTGTCGAAGAAGCGACACTAGGGGTCCAATTTAAATCACGCCATGTGCTGAGCCGAGCCACTGGTGCGGCCGAACCTCATTTTCGGCTCCTCAGAAAAATCCTGAATGAAACAGACGCATTTCCCTCCCTTTATACCGAAGAGCAGAATAAAGGGGGCAGGACATGAAAATTCTGTCGGCCAATTTCTCATTGGCCTTTTCTCAAAGATCAGAAATGCGAAAGGCTCTCAAGAGAGACCCCTAGTGTCGCTTCTTCGACACAACGTCTCGTTCCCTCCATCAGGGAATGGAGGTTACATCCGTAACCTAGACTGTTGTTCTGTTGTTTCTGTGATGATTTGAATATGATAATCAATATACAGGATTGAATTCTTTCTTTGTTGTTTCCATTTTTTTCCTTTGTTTTTTCTTTGGGTCTTGCTTTCTTTTCTTTTGCCTCCGTGGAGAGTTGGAGTCTTTCCAGTGATGTATGGACTTTGACTTAGTTGACTTAGAGAAAACTTTCTCCATGCACAGTTTGTGTTTACTGCTCAGTGTAATCTGTTGATTGATCTTAACCCCTGCTGGTTCTTTTCTTCCTCTGCTTTTTTTTCCTGCTTTGTGGATTCAATAAATCTCTCAAGTGTGAGAGGCAAATTGCCATCAGTTTTAAAAGGCTGCCTGTCTCCACCGGTGATTTGTGCGTTTGTGTTTATGTGAATACCGATCATTTTCATTATAGGTCTCCCTGGCAATACCACTTGCATGGGTCTTGTGTGTCAGGTGGTTTGGAGATGTCTCATATTTCAGCTGTGTTGGTGGTAACACGATATCAGTAACGCACATTACTTAATCAGATAACTTTTTAGATTAACGAGTAAAGCGATTTTTCATTCTAGACCATAATATCGGAGTTACTTTTTAAATAAGCAACTCGTTGATTTTGTCCACCTCTCCTTTCCCCATATTGTTACAAATCAGGAGTAAAAGTGTGCAAACTTCGGGGAGGAGATGTAGTGCATGATGGGCATTGTTGTTCTAGAGAGTGTTAGCCATGCTTATCAGCGATGGGCAGAGCACAACAAGCCTTCTTTTAGCCCATCCTGAGATTTATGTTTTAAAAACTGCAAAGTATTGCTGGTAAAGGAATGTAAATCTGAATCTGAAAGGAATCCTGTTGTACTCATCATTTGCAGTGGTTGATTTTTTTTGTGCACTGGTGCTTACATGAGCAGCCATCATAAACTTTGGCATTTTCATGACTATCACATCAAGAGTTAATAAATGTGTCTTTATAATGCAACATTTTGTCAAATGTTTTACATTCAGGTAAGTGAAACTTTAAAAATTAGTAAACATAAATTGTCTTTATTTGCATGGAGTGCATAGCATAGCAGAAGAGAGTGGTGTATAGAAAAAAGTCATGCAAAAATAACGCAGAAGTAAGATAACGCTTAACTTTACATAAAAAGTAACTTGTTAATTAATTGAGTTGCTTTTAATAGTAACGTTACTAACACCATATTTCAGTAAAAAGTAGGCTTTTACATATTGATCTCTCCTATGAAAATATACTCATATTAATGTTGTATTTGTAGTCCATAGTAAACAGAGCCACTGATGATGACTCAGTATAATGCTTAGATCAGTGTAACTATGGTTTCTATTATACAAACTATGGTATTGCTACAACTGCCAAAGTTTTAAAAAAGTGCTCTAGCATTAACATGGTTCTGTGGTAATACCATGGTATTCTTTGAAATACTTTGTAAATGACATGTGGCTTAATGTTGTTGTGTTCAGCTTTTAATGTGGCTTCTGTTGTGCTGTGGTCTAATTTCCTTGTCCTGTGGTTAATTTCCATTGTGTTTTCAACTTTTGCATGCTTCACTAATGTTGTTGTGTTGTGCAACCCTGGGCCATCGCAGTTTTCTTACTGTACCGTGGTACAGCGATGGTATCAGGATATCATATTATTATCAAGTACATTGGAGAACCATGAAGAGCATTGTAAACACAGGTAAAACCATGGATAACGACTCAGAACTATGCTTAGATCGATGTAACTGGTTCAAATAAAACAAGCTTGTTACTCCCAGGTACTTCAACAAATGTCATGGCACTACCAGGATAAGTGCCACGAAGACCAAACATTTGTGCTGCGTATTTCATATCTCAGTTCGGTCTCTTTGGTTACGGTTTCTAGTACCACAGGGAAAGTTGTAATGTGTTGTATATACAGCCAGCAGGCTTTCAGTTTTGGAGCAGCAAATAGACTTAATTACACCCTCTGCGCTTCAGTGAACCTCTTATCTCAGCGCTGCAAGTGCCACCTAGCCAGGTCTTAATTACAACTAGCTAAACCTTTCCATCATTCTTATTCGACTACTGGCCAACCCTCGGCTGCTTATCCTGAAAGTGCTCAGGGCAGCAAGCTGCATTTGTCAGTAATTTTAGTCTTTGTAGGAAATTAAATATTAAATTCATCTCCCAGAGGTGCTTTTGGGTTCATTAATGTGTTGACTGAGTTAAGTATGCTGGTTATGTGGATGTTTTTGTTTGATTCGCGCATGTTGACGTACACACCGAGTTTGGATAGCTCCTAGAGGTCTTAAGTGAAGCACACATCCAATATATAGAAGTGATTAATTTTTCCCTTTTTCATTCAGTGAGACTTGACATTGCATTATGTCATAAACAAAAGACAAAAATGGCCATTTGAACATGCTTAACACACTCATCTGTATTTTGCCCAGTGGTGTAACGAATTACAAATACTTATGATTCTGTAATTAATTACTATTTTCCCAAGAATTTTACTTTTTTAAGTAGCTTCAAAATTGCATACTTGTATTATTGTATTATTGTATAATTGTGTAAAAAATTGACTTTTTATTTCCTGACGTCTGTAGCTGTGTGTTGTTTGATTGACAGGCGGCTACTGTTTGAGAGCTAATGCGGTTATGCGACTAAATGGTCAAATACATTTTATAGTTCTGCCAATGCAGATTTGCATCAAAATGCTGGACTTGAAGTGTAGTGCAAAATGCAGCCCAAAGTGTTAAGTCAATGTCAGGTGTGCTCACAACTGTATGTAAACAAAGATGTCTCACGCACACCAGTTTCAAATAAGGGAAAAGGTTAATTGAAACTTAAATTTCGGTCTGTTCCTCACACAGCACTATCGAATGGCTTCACAAGAGTTTAAATATAAGGCACGAGTGATATGAATGGCTTTTTGAGATTGTACATTGTACATTTTCAGATGGGGAGATGTGCAGGAGTGGGCGAATGTCGAAGAGTGTTCCACAACTGGTGTGGGCTTAGGCACGGACCCAGGGACACCACGTGACGGCGTAGGTCTCAGGTTCGTTTTTATTTCAGTGATTATTAGAGTCTTTCAATATCATTAATTAGGGTAAATTATTGTCCAGAGGACCTCTTACAAAACAGCACGAAGATGGCACTGTCACGTGGTACCTGTTACTTTTCTCAGTGCTGGCCAGGACGAGTGTGGCAGCGCCCGTCCGGAGAGAGAAAGCGGTAAGGGCGCTTGCACCTGAGCTAAATTATGTCTAACACCTGTCTCTAATTTCAGTGAGCACGGGGAGACCGACATAAAAGAGAGCTTCGCTACCTCCAAGGGAGAATTATGCCAGTCCAGTGTTGGCAATATCGAGAGAGAGACCTTAAGTTGTTATGTGTAAAAGTCTGTATGTTTAGTGGAGTCTATGTTTATCTTCTACCCCTCTGTGTGTGAATAATTTGGAATTAAAACCCCTACCTGTGAGTCGAACCCCGTTCCCGTGTCCTCCTTCCCGTCCTGTGAACTCAAACCGTTTTACAACAAGTCTTCTTGTTTCAAAGAGGGGCATGACCAAAAAATTGAGAACCACATAATGGGGCTCAAGGCACACATTAAGGAAATTTAGACTTTTCTTGTCAGAAAGTCTATCAAGATTCAGGAAATACATTCATTTTGATTGAATATTGATGGAGCAACATCAGTTGCTTGAAAAGAAATAACAACAGAAGATTGTTTTGAATACAATTCTTTTCTTTTTTACTTTTTTTTTTTTTTTTTTTAAGGTGGCGATGGAGCTTTTTACTCCACACCTGGGGTAAAAGTCTCCCTCACTTGGAGTAGGCTACCTGGGCGTTTAAAGTGAAATCGTGTTGATACCTGGGCAAAAGTTATAGGGCACCATTTGTCAACTTGGGCAAATACTTTGAGACAGCAAGAGGCTTTTTTGAGTTAGAAATTAAGATATTGTTTATTTAAAATAACCACTTCAGAAAAGGGGTTATCATTTCTCGTTAATTTCAATCACATTTGGCATTTCATGACATCTCAAGTATTCTATAAAGAAATTAATGTACATTGTGATTTGATCAGTCACCATTTCAGATCAAATCAAAGAAACGTTTTACCACATGCATTAGCCCCGTTGTACCACACAATGAAACACTTCACATTTATTCTGTATTTATAGTATGTACATTATTTAAGGATTTTTCTGTTAATTTTGAAACAAGGACATTTGTTATACAATTGAAATAGACTAACTATATATATTTTTTTTAAATCAGTTTTTTAAAAGAGCTTATTTGATCTCATATTTTGCTATATTTATTTTGTTTTAAATTTAGTTTTATAGGTTCCCTCCTCCAGAAAAAGCTAAACAAATCGCTAACATACTTACACGGTGCAGAGAAATACAGTGCAGAGGGTTCACACACACACACACACACACACACACACACACACACACACACACACACACACTCACTCTCACTACAAAGTTTGTGTTCTTGTGCATCAAGAGGAGGCACAGAAAACCAGACAGATGTGGAGGGAGAGAGTGGGAGCAGAGGTGTGGAAAGGAGCTGTGTTTGAGACCATGGGACACTCTGGATAGAAAAGGAAAATAAAAACTGCCGTAGTGAGCAGTTTTGCTCTGTCAAGGTCAGTGTATCTGTGAAAGCATGAGTCTCATTCTCATTATGTGTTAGTGTTTGTGTGTGTGAGAGAGTGAGACTGAGAAACAAAAAAACTGCTTGTTAGATCCATAACAGCAATGTTCCCTTTTGTGCTTGGTCTAGTGATGTTTAATCAACATAATATTGAAGTTCTCCCTGCTGAAAAGTCCACAATATGTTGGGTTGTCCCCACCGTGCTGCTTCACTAGCGTAACCAACAGCCCTTGCTCAACAGGGTTCCCCAGAAAGACCATACTTACTGAATACTGTTCAGTACACACTGCATTCTTCCTTTTTTAAATAGTTGGTGAAACTTTCACTGTGAAACAGTAGGCATTATTCTATGATAAATGTGTCAAAATAAAATATTTAAAAGTGAACATGTCAAAAAAACAAAATGACTCTACTGGGTGACTTCTATCAGTTTTTACTACATCAAGATAATGACACATCATGTGGACCAGTGGAGGAGAAATAGAGGGTGCCTAAAGATTTGTGATGGGGAGGCAGTGTTGGCTAAAGGTCAGGTCAAAGCCTGTCATCTGGGGCAACAGAAGTCTAGACCCGAACTCCAAAGGCCATAATAAACAGTACAAAGCTGTCAGACACCTCATATTTCCCCCACCCATGCAACACCAGCGATTCTGCCCGATCACGTACACTGTGTAAATGTCAACTCATGATATATGTATGTACTATTGATGTTGACATGAACTCTTAGCAAGCGCGCACACACACACACACATACACACGCGCGTGCGCAAGTGCCATTTACTTCATCAGTCCTCTCACAAAGTCACTCTAATGCAGTGGTTCTCAACTGGTTTTGCTTCAGGGCCCAGATTTTACACAGGACTGAAAATTGCATTGAAATTGCTCAATATGGTACCAAAATTGTTGGTTACACAAAAGTTAACAAAAATGTCTATAAATTCAAACGTTTCAGTCTATAAAAAACCATGAACTGCATAGGTCAAACATATGCTAAATTTACTTACACCAAAGATTAATGGTAATAATATGATGACATATATTGCCAACCTGCAATATAAAGCAACATAATGTAGTATTTTTGTATCGTTAAAATAGCTGGAGGTGGAATACCGGAAGAGGTCCACATTCAAGGTGGATAATGGCGGAGCCCCTGTCATGCTGAAAAATAAGGTGGATAAATTGATAGCTGAGATTATAAAAGCTGTTAGTTCATGTAACTTATGTAGTTGACTAATGTTAATGAATTCAACCTTATTTAAAGTGTTACCAAATTATGAACATAGACTTAGTAGGAAAAGTTCAGTTGTATGGTCATCCATCCATCGATCCATCGATCCATTGATCCATCCATCCATCCATCCATCCATCCATCCATTATCCATCCATCCATCCATCCATCCATCCATCCATCCATCCATCCATCCATCCATCCATCCACCCATCCATTCATCCATCCATCCATCCATAATCCATCCATCAATCCATCATCCATTCATCCATCCAGCCATCCATCCATC